>JAVQIZ010071784.1:0-13953 GCA_036023535.2 Galaxias brevipinnis
CCGCCCCCCCCCCCCCCCCCCGCGGGGGGTTGAAGATGTGAGTTGACAGTTAGAGAGAGAGAGAGAGAGAGAGAGAGAGAGAGAGAGAGGGGTAGAGTGTGAGAGAGAGAGAGAGAGAGAGAGGTAGAGTGAGAGAGAGAGAGCGAGCGAGGGAGGGAGAGAGAGTAAGCGAGCGAAGTGAGAGAAAAAGAGGCAACACCGGTGGCGGAGCCCTCCACAGTCCGTGCGGGAGTGCATGGGCTCTCTGCAGAGTCGACTCCCACTCTACACAGACACAGGAGACGTCAAACAGCCCCCTGACCCATGACGTGTCGCCGGGCGGCCAGCCTCTCGGTCTCCGGCCCCCGGGGGCCCGTGAGCTGGCCGTACGGCGGCACGCTGACCCACTTCCCACAGAGGCTGCCCGCCCTCCCGGCTCCAGCCACAAAACCGGGCCCGCTCCCGCTACCGGCCTCCCAGGCGGCCCGCCTACGTCTCCCGGAGAGACAGCCCCGGGCTATTAATGCTCATCGGTTCCCTAGGGAACTGCGGAACAAATGGGAGGGAGGCAGCGAAAAGAGAGGAACGCTGAAGAGATAGGAGACGATGAGAAAGAACAGTCAGCCTGAGTTTAAACAGAGAGAGAGAGAGAGAGAGAGAGAGAGAGAGAGAGAGAGAGAGAAAGAGAGGGGCGAGAAGGAAAGAGATACGGAAGGGAGAGCGTGAGAGTAAAGGGAAAGAAAGAGAGAGAGCGAGAGAGTAAAGGGAGAGAAAGAAAGAAAGAACGAAAGAAAGAAAGGCAGACAGAAAGAAAGAAGTAAAGAAGGAGAAAACGAGAGACAGAGAGAGGAGAGATGACTGTCTGTTAAACCCTGAAAACCTTTTATTATTCAAACAATCATACATGATGATTACATATTAAACTGGTCTCCAACCGACAGCCTGGTGTGCAGCCACTGATCTCTGGACCTCAGAGGGCCAGAGAGACACACAGACACACGACCAGCAGCACTGTCAGAAGAGGGCTTGACTCAGGGCTTAAGGTGGAGAGAGAGAGGCGAGGAGGGTCAATAAGAGAGTTATTATTGATCCCAGTGCAGCAGAGTTTGGGCGCGGGGAATCTTTGAGACGGCGCAAGGACGACGTGGGGGAAACCCGGAACAACGTGAAATTGTATTGGGAATGATAAAACATAAAGGTGTTCAAAAGGGGAGACGACGTTTTGGTTGCGATGAAGCAATTCCCGTTTCTCAAAACCGAGAAATGGGGAGTGTTCAATGGACAATCTGAGTGTACAATCTCATCCTGGTTAGTCATACAAAAAGTCAACAGTGACCAAAGCCGTTTTCCCCTCCCTCACCCATACACAAAAACAAAAAGACAAAGTTTTGTTCAGGCATCTCTGCGGACACGCCAGGGGGTGTGTGGGTCTTGTGACATCCATTAGAGAGGGGAGGGGCCAAGAGAGCTGCCGGACTCTCTCTGCGTGTGTGTGTGTGTGTGTATGTGTGTGTGTGTGTGTGTGTGTCACCCCCGAGGGCCTGGTCCTAACAGACAGCCATAGAGCCCTGCTGAGCCTGCACTACAAACCTCTGTAGTCGGGCTGCGACAAAGCCTTTCTCTCTGCAGTGGCCCGGCCGGTCGCTAGCAGCAGCAGCATCAGCATCAGCACACCAGCTACAGACAGCGAGCCAGAACGGCCGAACTCCCTTCTGACCGTAGCCAGGCAGACTAAGACATTATACCACAGCCATTTAGCAAACGCTGTTATCCAAAGCAACTAAACAACTAAATGACAGGGGCAGTCGCCGTCGTCGGAGCCATTTTAGGGTTAAGTGCCTTGCTCAAGGACACGCTAGTGGCGGTGTTCCCAGGTGGGCTTGAACCTGTGACCTTCTGGTCACCAGGGAGCGGTCCTACCCACTACATGCCGACACGAGGGCCTGTGCAGGGAGACGAGCGTCCGTGACAAGCCAGCGCCGCCCTCCGCTGCGGCCCCCCAGCCACGTTGTCTGGAGTTAAAGCCTGTCACTCGAGGCTTACACACACTCAGACAGACAGGCTCACGCAGACCGACACCAAAGACACAGCCACAGCAGACAGACCAGAGAGGGATTTGGGTGAGGGTTGAGGATGAGGACGGTGGCTAGGGTGAAGAAACAGCTGTGGGGAAGGTGAGACGAGAAGAGGAGAGGTAGAGCGGCGGGCCGGAGAGGCAGCGCAGGGGAGAGAGAGAGAAAGAGAGAGAAGGGAGGGAGAGAGAGAGAGAGAGAGAAAGAAAGAGAGAAAGAGAAAGAGAGAGTTAGATAGTGTGAGAGAGAGAGAGAGGGAAAGAAAGTGAGAGAGGGAAAGAAAGTGAGAGTCAGAAAGAAAGAGAGAGAGAGAGAGAGAGAGAGTGAGGAGCATGTGGGAACTCTCCGTGTATAGAGATAAGGACGTAGCTTTACAGGAGTGGGAGACGGATAGGGAGGACGGCGTTCCCTTAGCGTCCCTGCAGACGGTACGTCCAGTTAGTGGATACACAGAGACAGACAGACAGAGCAAGGCGGGGGAGGGCAGGAAAAGAAAAGCAGAAGAGATAGCGAGAGAGAACAAAACAGTGATTGTGCGACGGTGAAGAGGAGAACGGACAGACACGGAAAGAGAGAAGGAGATGTACAGGGGGGGGGGGGGGGTCAGTGTGGCACCTAGGGAAACACATACCACTACAATCGGCTCGTGCTCCCCCCAGAGCCTGGCACACGCGCCACACTTACACCGCTAGCTATTCCGGGGTGGCATTTGGGCCGGTAACACACGACTCGCCAGACAATGGAGTCTGGCTGGACGTGAAAACAATGGGCCATTCTTCTCCTGGTCACTCCAAGCCAGAGTCTGAGTCAGACGACGTGCACTCGTAACGGAGGCAAAGGGCTGCTGCACTATCCACCCCCCCACCCCCCCCTGGGGGCAGAACCTTTACACCGGCCCCTTCAACACTTAATGGCCAACTTCTACCATGTTTTTCTATGTCAACTACCTACATGGTCACTACTACATTCTCTGTTGTTGTCTTGCCCTCAGAGAGAAATGGCATCCTAGTTCTCCTTTACACTGAGCTTACATATCGTCATGCCGTCGTATACTACATATGGTGACGCAAATAAATAATGTTCAAAAGTTTGTTTTGCAGTCAAGTTTATGGTGCTCTGCTCGACCCCCTGTATTTTGGACTGCCTTGAGATGTTTGGCTTTTTGCAAATCGTCATACCCGTTGTTGTCTATGTGATTGCTGACCCTCAGTTTCCCCCTTGGAGGATCAATGAAGTATTTCATTTCGTATCATTTTATTTATTTATTTATTTATTTATTTTTTACCTATTGATAGCACCGGTGCACCACTCGGGTACAACAAAGCCCCCCCCCCCGCAGAAAAAAAAAGATAAGATTCTAACGTTAACACTGTAGGGACAATACAAACCTTAGGAATAAATCACATGGAGCAGGAGATATCTCCCCTGTCTTTTAAAGGAGACACCTCGGTGATGGACAGGCTAGGCTGCCCCCTCCTGACAGTAATCTGACGTGGTTCGTTTGCCCCCAGGGGACACGTCACTGCTCGCTGGGTGGGACACCCACGGCTCCCCTCTCTCTCTCTCTTTCTCTCTCCCTCTCTTTCTGCCACTAGGCCCACCGGTAGCAGCACTATTAAGAGGCCAGGGCTTGGCCAGGCAATTTGAGTTCTTCAAATGCCCCCGGTCTAAAGTCGCGGTCGCCTTTTCTCCGCAGAGGTCCCTGGCTGTCGGTGAGAGGGAGACGGACTGTCCGAGAGAACCAGGCCCAGCACCGTGGCTTCGTCGGGAGAATGCTTTTAAGGAGGCAATTCCGCCAAAAGGTCACGGTTCAAAAGGCGGGGGGAAAAACAGGCAGAAGAGGAGAATGACTGAACAAAAACGTCAGACGTCAATTCAGTGGCGAGGAGATAGAGGAATAAAAGACTTGGTAAGCACCATTGTCTTAGCTGGAAGAGGGGGGTGGGTGAGGAAGGACAAAAAAATAAAAACTGTGACCAAACCGCTTTTAGGAAGCTGAAGAAAGGAACGCTTCAGAGAGAAGAGGACCCCGCCCCGCCTGTCAGTTAGGAACCGTTTGATTATTCAACCGGCGTTTTTTGGGGGGCGGGGGGTGGGGGGGTTTGAGAAAAACGCCAACCCGACAACACAACACGTCCTTTCTGTGGGGAGCTAGCGGAATCCAAGGAACAAGGGCGGGTCGAACCAAAGGGCCAGAGACTGTGGGGGTGTGGGAGGGTGGGAGGGGAGAGGGGCGACGACACACAGATACACACAAACCTAGCTTTGTAACCCTGCGGGGTAGGCCTCGGTCTGGGCCCTGGACAGCTGCTAGGCCACTGGTTGCAGGAGAAGCCTCCCCTCCTCCTCCCCTCCTCCAGCCACCCCTTCGTTCAGACTCACCACATGGCACACGCTGCTCTTGCTGCGAGCCACCGCACTGGGCCCGGCATTGACAGGCAGCTGATAGGGCAGGAACGCAGCTCGCTCGCTCGTTCTCGTGGAGCACGGGTATGGGTCTACGGGTCTGAGGCCCACTACCTAATTCAAGATAATTTTCTAATACTTTGTATTAGTAAGCGGTAAAACGGACAAGATCAAATGTCCAAAAAAAAACGTGCCGTATTTCTGTCGTCTTTGAAGGAAATACAATTTTAAAAAGATATATAGCAAGAATCTACAATTTGCCCCAGGTTCCAGCATGATTAAAGATCCCATCTATGATTCTCACTACTCAGGAAGAAGACACTGGCACAGAACTGTACAGGCTCAAAAAAGCCTCCTGATCCAGATTCAAACTCGAGATTAGTTGAGCCATTTATGGACATGGCCGTGATGAGTTATAGTCGGGGATGCTACAGTGGATCGGCAGACCGTACAAGAACGTGTTTATTTGGGTATTTTAAGGACTGTCACCCAAACTACACTACCTTCGTTGAGCTGTGCTGATCTCCGAGCGGTTTTGCTGGTTGAACGTGATCGGCAGATGAACTGGGGGGGCACCTGATTTAGTGACCCTCGGATCAGTGCGCCCTCTGAAGAGACGCTCTGTGAATCGCCGATTGCCCTAAGCCCTTCAAAGAGCTTCTGGGGCACCAAATGCAGGTCACGGAAACACCGCCGGCAGAATGTTAACACCCCGGCTTAGCCAGCCAAAGGCACAACCCTAGGTGGCGGTCTTCTAGTTTCGCTTGGTCAGTGGTCAGTCATAGTGCTTGTGCACGGTGCCCCGTCACTGGTTGGTTGACTTGGTCCCATAGCAACCCTATTGACATCACACACTGTTGTTGTTACGTCCACTCAGGCCAGTGACAAATCGCCAGTGACAAAACGAGACCACAGAAACCCTGGTTCCTTATGGAAAGAGAACATGCCCACAAGTTTCAATATATGTAAAACGCAACGTCGTACCTTGCGCACACACACACACACCACACACACAACACACAACACAACACACACCGTTCTATAGAGCAGGTGAAAGTTGGGAGCTTTCAGTATTTTGATATTTGCTCAGGGGACTTGTGCAACGCTGCCATCGAAGACGTTACACAGCGGATTTCTCTGTGGCTGGGTGTGACTGTGATGACAAACTATGGAATCAGCAAGCCAGCTTACACAACTCAGCATGGACAGAGGGGGCCAGGGGAACCACATAAAAAAACACCGATTTTGCCCCAGAGCTAGGAGCACCTGCAATGCTTTAAAGGGATAGCGAACCGACCGAAGCAGCTGTGGCTACTTGATAAACACGGAAGGGGTTCTCCCAAATCATAAGAAGAGAAGATTAAAAAAAAGAAAGCAAATCAGTGTTTTTCAGTGTTTGTCTCTCTCCCTCGGTCGTTGGCAAACGTCCTTCAGCAGCCGCAACGTTCTTTTTCTTTTGCAGGGAAACGTGACACCGAGAAACAGATGGCTAACATAGGAACCTCCATTAACTCCGCTGGAAAATATCCTGATGTAGTCCAATAACATATGAAATTTGATTTAGGCCAAAGGACTTTCCCCACAAGCACGAGCACAGGCCTATAGGATTAGCAGAGTAGATGCTGTTTCTCGTCGTATTTCCTATCCTAGTTCTCCCCTGCCCATTCAAAGATGATGACATATGAAGCCGGTAGACCGATTATCAGAGCTGCATAATGAATTTCTGCAGAAAGAGTACTGGGTTTGACTTGGGTCACTTATATGTGCCCTAACGCTTACTATTAGGCTTATCCGTCCATACATCAAAATCATGAATATCTTAAATCAATTACGAAACTAAAACATTATATAGATTTGGGTTTCATGTAAGAGAAAGCAGGCTAGTTTGGTTTTGGACCTTACTTGCATTCAGTCCCCAAACAAATCTATAATATGAACGGTAGCCTAACGCATTGCAATGACAAGCAATGACAAAACATCTCAACCAGTCTGGGGTAAAATGGTAGACAAGAACAGATGAAAACAACAACGTTTCATGTAACACTAGAAAAAACAATATAGCTTACACAGACATGCACAAAAAAAGTAATCGCTATTCCTAAGAGATCAACTACACTCCAACTGTGAATGCTAAACAATCTCAAATTCCGTATGAATTCGGTTTCATTGTTGTAAGATAATCGGTCAAAATCGGAATGACTTTTGTGGATGTGATCTGCTACTCTTCAGTTCTGAATCCTAATGCAAAGCAGGCCACTCAGTGTTTTTCACCAACCTTGTATACTTGTCCATAGGTGCCATTTCCAACCACTTCCACCAATTCAAAAATCCCAGCCGGATCCTGAAAAGAATCAGACGTAGATAAATTTCAGAGATCAATGCAAATTCACGATGATTTATCTTTGTTGTTTCAACAGTGGAATGCAGTAGAATGCAGCTTTTGCTTGATTTAGCTACAGAAGGCTATCCTACATGCCAAATGCATTTCGAACAAAGGAAAGCCAGACACAGGCAACACCTCGCTCGAGCTCATGCAATGATCAGTTCCATCTCAATTGGAACAAACCAAGAAAAGATTTAAACTTAATATTTTCAGTCTATACAGGATATTTTTTCGCCTGATGTGTATGCCGAAAGGGTTATTAAATAAAGCAGTCAAAAAAATAAGACAACCCTTGTCCACCACTCACCCGCAATGAAGCCAGGTCTATTTCAACCAGGCTTTTAGCTGGGGAGTCGTTCGCCATCTTTCAAATAAAAGCCGTTGTTTCCTTCTAGTTTATTAATGATATCGAGACTTCAGCCCTATCATTTGCGGCACCTCCACGATAGAAAAAGAGGCCGTCAGGTATCCCCCTCTTCGTTGTCCGCTCCTTATGTCGAGGACACAATGCAAGCTACTCCATGTTGAGCTGGCAGAAGGCCTTTCGCACAACTCCCTGATCGCTCTCTGTCTGTCTGTGCTCCTCCTTCCTCTCCCTGCTCTCCACAGAACCGCACAACACAGGAAGCCGGTCGGCTGGTTCACTCACAGAAAGGGCTGGGCTTCAAGCGTGATCACAAACATACACCATGTATTAATTCCCCCTGTTGACTCTTCTCCAAGAACAGAATTATGTTGAGTGAAATCATACAATTGATAAAGAAAATCTTCGGGGGAAAATTCCAACAGGGATGCAGTTGGACCCAGTTAAAATGCTCAGCATCCTGTTGGACATGCGCACGTGAGACATCAGTGTCAATATTCGTAATCATGGGTGTGGCAAGGGAACAATTGAATGACTAGACCCAGATATGGCTCTGATTAGACCTACACATGGAACTGACCCATAGATTTACAGCACTGATTTGACTGTAGTTGCCTGTGATAATGTAACAAATGTTCAACTTAAGTCATGAACTATAGTCCCCGTATCGTCTTATAAAGACTGCTGTGACAGCCATGTGCTTGGCTGTTAAAATGCTTTTCACTTGAATGCTCAATAGGCCTGTTTCCAGTGCAAGCGTAACTGCTCTCTCTTGAACAACTCATTCATTGATTGATGAAACAGTATTGCCTCAACTTTAGGCTTAATAGTGAATCATACACAGAGTAATCATAAAATAAGTTTCATAAATGACACCTGGTTCAATGTTCCTATTGCAGTCCGCAAAGTAATGCATTATTAAGGGCCAAGAAGTTCAAATAGTTTATTCCCATGGTCAACTAAAAATGGATGGATGATACAGAGATTGCACCACACTACAGATATTGAAACGTTTTGGCAGTATTTGGCTGACTTTACAGGATGGTGAAATAACCCCCTGGCATCTGCAAGTTCAGACATGGGCCAAATAAAAGCTTATTGTGAAACAGGCACAATATCCTTAGTCATCAGTAATGACACATGTCTACTGAACAGGTTTGCCCAGTTAGACTGTACAGGGTCCCCTGTGTTGATGTCAAAACACATTTAGGGAAGGATTTAAAATTGTGCTGTGAGTTGATAGGCGTAAAAATCAACTGTTGAAACCTAATATGGTGAACTTTTATAGTCTTGTGTGTCAGACACATGGCGAAAACTGACCTTTGCCTGAGAAAAAGGCCTGGGTTTGTACATCCCTTCTGTACCGAAAGTTATGCTAATGCTAGTTATATCGCTATATTGGATAAATGATTTGAGTAGAATACTTGGTCCCTAACTATTATCATCTTGTATGGGCAAAAGTATAGTGTGTCTCACTTCAGTGCTCATTTCACGTCAATATACCAGATACTTGAACGCAATGAACAACAGCTCCACCCTGTCCCATATTTGACTTCGGTGCCATCATGTAAGCTCTGTCCAGTCACGTTTTTAAACTGAAAGTTATCCTACTGTCATGCCTTGTTGTAAGCAAGCACTATAAACACCAAGTTAAGTGTCTTGAGAAACACACTGTCTTCTGTACATCATCTTGTATACAGATTACTTTGTGATTCCTCTACTGCCATCCTGTGGATTTATGTTAATACTGCAGTTTACAACTTAGAGTTGGCAGTTCAGCATGTGTATCCTTATGATTTTCCGAGAAGATTTTGAAAAATCTCTGTCACTATTTCTCTAGTCTGTCCCATACACAGGCCACTAGCTGGCTCAACCCGTTTACAGCAAAAAATATTAAAATAATGTCAATGCAAAAATCAAAACAGGTCTATTTTTTAAATAACATTTTATTAGTTTTTGGCTCTGTGAACATCTGCCCAGAATGATTACCCAAGGCTCAACAGGAACATCTCATAGTCATAAAAAAGAAGCGGATGCTTCCATTATTGAAAACGTCATATATCCATAACAGGAAATTACTTTAAAGTGTTCTGTTGTTATTAGTCCATGCATTATACACGTCATCACTACTACAACCACATTAGGCCACTCTAGGTGATTAATCCCTCACGTTACTGGTTGAGCTGAAAGGATCCAAGCCACAAAAGGTTAAACTCAGTCTTGTTTCTTTTAAGTATAAAACATATCGTACATAACAGTTTCTTGTTAAGACTACTAGGCAGCACTTTGCAAATCGCACGGCAGATACCGCCACAGCCATGGCTTACCCTCGAAGCTTGTTCTTCTCTAACATTAAGAGCAGAACAGCCTCAACCAAAAACTTCAGAGTCTCTTCTATCGACTGACCCGATATCCTCCGGGCATGGCTTGAACGGAATTGGCTTGAACTGTGCTTGAACACACGTGAAAGGTAGTAATTATATGAACAACTAAATATAACTAATTGCAATAATGTAAAAATTCATTCTAGACACTATGTAAAATGCTAAGGGTACAATTTGCAGCTTACGCAAGTCCCGTCCCCCCCTCCTATTCTATTCATTTCAAATTGTGGCACTGTCAACAAGATGGTACTGAGAAAAGCCCCCAATCTGTAAACAAAGGCATGTCAAAATAGAAAAGGTGTAGGGATGCAAGGAAAGCATCCACTATCAAACTAGACTTAAAATGATTATTTATGTTCATTTGCCAGTATTTGATAGCAATATAGATATACGCCGTTTATGATGTTGTCCGATCAGTGAACGAAAAGGTCCAGTGAGTAACTCATGCTTCTCCTGAGAGTTTCCACTCTCTGAAAATGTGCCGATAGCAAAACCAAATTGACTCTGTTATCGGACATTTGCAACGGATATTCCCTAAGTCTAACCAGTGAAGGGAAGCATATGACAAAATGGTCTTTTATATCATTAAATAAAGCAAAAATAAGACAAAGTACAACTGAAGCCTTTGAAAATTTCCCTGCAGGACACGTCTTCCCTCCAGCTACACCTCGTCTCTGGTAAACCACACACTCAAATCGAATGTTAGAAATGTTAAATATTCATAAATAAAAAGTCTGTAGTAATCTAGTTCAGCGTCTTTGTTTTTTTCCCACTCTCCTTTCAGTTCAGTAGGAAGTCTGGGCTCGGGTAGCCAAAGAGTCTGAAGTCGCCCTGATAGCGTGAGTAAAGACGCCGGACGTCCCGCTGGCTGATGCCTGAGAAGTAGTGCTCCACCTTGGTCCGGTTGTAGCGGGTGATGCCCGGCGGAATGGAGGGGTAGGACACCAGGCGGTCTATGCCCGCCGCCTTGAGGATGTACGGGGCGTCCCGCTCCAGAGTCTCGTGGTGACCCACCACGCTGTACTCGATGTCGCAGGGGGCGCACAGCTCGGCGTAGGTCACCCAGTGGATGATGTGCTCGCCGAACTGCCGGTCCACGCGGCGCCGCCCGGCGTCGTCGCCCAGGTAGCGGATGAAGTCCTCGAAGCGCAGGCCCGCGCCGGCCTTGCCGCCGTCGTCGCGGTGGCTCTTGCGGTACTTGCGGATGATGGCCGGGGCGATGTCGTGCTTGTACCACGGCTCAAAGCGCGGGTTCTTCACAAACTTGTCCTTGAAAGCGGAGATGAGGCGCTCGAACGGGTCGCGCACGATGAAGAACTTGAAGTACGTGCTCAGTCTGGCGGGACAGAAAGCAGCCGTTAAAACCAGGCCGCCTTTCGGTGCACTGTTTGAGGTTCACCAGGCAGAAAGGTGGCTGCTAGGGAAAGGGTTTTCTGTTCAAACGGAGACTGCGGCTCACCTTTCTGTGATTTCCTTCTGACTGAGGGAGGAGAGGCGGGGCAGGCCGTTCTTCTCGTGGTCATGGACCAGGTTCTCGGGGATCTCCTCCACCGAGGGAAACGCTCCTGGGAGGAAAGACATGCGAGACGAAGCTTTGAGAAGCAGGTTTGGAGGGCTACAGGTAGCGGCCATGCTTTCCTCCAGCCGTTATCTACCACCATAAACTCACTTACCATTGAGCACAATGAGGACCTTCTTCCATTGCGTGTTGCCCACTTTAGGAGTCTGGCAGAAGAGGATCTTGTGTTTGTCGCACACAAAGATGCGGTCAAGGACGAACTTGTTGAGTGAGACGTGCGTGAGGTTCCTGAGGGTGGCGTTTTTACACACGACGGAGAGCTGTTCCAGGCGACTCACGGCGACGGAGTGCCAGTCAGACGGGTCTACTGCTGACGGTTCCAGTGAGGGCTAAACAAACACACACACACACACACATTCATAGTATGAGCCCAAAAAAAATTATAACAGCATGACGTAACATGAAACAATAGCTTTATTTGATTCACTAAACTCAAATACAATACTACAAAGCCGGCTGTAATACATGGCTCGCTCTGGTTGGCATCTAGCTTATACCTGCCCCGATGGTTTGGCAGCTGGTCTGTCAGGTGGGTGTTCTGGGTGAGACTTCTTAATTTTGGTCCCTGGATGTGTCCAGCTGGGCAACTCTACCTTCTCTCCATAATCTTACAAAGAGATTAAAAAGTGTTTTCGAGAACAAGTACTGTCAACATTACACATTACACTTCATTTTGGTAAGACCCTGACCAGAGCGAAAGAAACCCCGGATCAGTCTGCTCTCATTGAAATCAAAGTTTGATTCATGAATGCATGAGACAAATCCAGATAATCAATTGCCTGCAGCTAGCTAGTGAAAATATTTGCTCACCATCTGCAGCTCTGGAGTGGAAATTGATGAACTTGCTGGCAAACATCAGAATGAGCAGCACCCAGCCGCAAGCTCCAAGGAGCAGCCAGTGGTGCCGCATCGTTATGGACATCACCCGAGGGCCATCGAAACACCGAGGAGGTGCTAACGAAGTTCCTAGCTAACGTGACCTACGATAAAGTTATTTTGTTGTGAGCGACCACCTTCAGCATTATATGTCAGGTCTACATTTAATTATAGCGAGGTATGCTAGAAATTGTTAGTTGGTGGGCTTGAGTTATAAGCTAAACTAGCTAACTAATACAGATGTAGAGAGTCTAGCTTAGGCTACTCGCTAGCGTACTGCAGCTCCAGCAACATCAACTGAACTTGATCGCTCAGAGAAAGCTAACTAAACTAGATGTACTATCTCTGGTTGCGTAGGCGAAACTAGCAGTGTTGCGTTCGGTCAACGAGTGGTCAGCTTTTCCCAACAACTTGCTAGTTAGCCTGCTACACAACACCCGAGTATGCCAGTTGGGACTGTAGTAACCAGGTATGGTTTTAGTTGTTTAATAGGATTAGCAAGACAATATTTAGGTTATGTTATATATATAATTCCAAAAACAGCGTACCTTTTTACAAAATGTAGTAGTTGCATAGCTGGCTAATCAGCTAGTAGTCTATGCCTGTTGTTGACATGGTAGATCTGTCCCGTTAATCTTGTTCACATGAGAATTGACTACATAAATGTCGCCCCCCAATGGTTGAAATATCTGATGGACACGTTATGTAATCTGCAGTAGCACAACTTTTTTCTCTCAATATAATGCCAAGTAAAATGCCAAAAGCCATGACTCTGATTAAATAGAGGAAACTATGCTAAACTAATTCCAGACAGCATGAATTAACATTACCAGGAAACAATGGCCTCTTTAACAGTTGTACCATGTCACATTAGATGTCACACATACCAGTTGCAAATTCAAGTACAATGGACATGGTGCATGCCATCACTGTTGAACTAAATCACCATACTGTGAAGGAAATCCTTGTCTTCAACTGCTTAGGCAATGTATCGTGCCATAGGAGTGAAATGTTCACAAAACAAGCAACTGAAAAATGTGCAAACAATGATTTGCATTCAGTGACAAAAGGTTGAACTCAATTGATTCAATTGGCAAATTGTTGGTCTGTCAAATATCTACACTTACAAATAACTATGTAACATACGCAGGGAAGCAGGGCTACAATAGACAAATGTAATTATTGCTATGCTTTATTATTTGGCAAAGGAGTTTCACAGCCAAACTATAGCAGAACACTAGCACTGTAGATCAAGTTACTATTTCCAACTGTGAACAGTAAAAATCTGACCGCAATAAAAACAACAATGAATGATTTCAAGTGAAATAAAGAGGTGACACAAAGATTCTTTTTATACATTTATTCCACTCGCAGAGGGGACAAATTTAATTCTCATCCACATTGACTGTCTGCAAACCTGTTGGTAAAAAAACAAGGTTAGCATTCTTTATTAGCCAAACACATTAAGACAACATTCAGTGATACATCCCATTCCATACGTTGACTTACCTTTGGTTGTTGTGACGGGAACATAGGTGACAAGAGTGTACAGTTTATTCGGAGAGTCCTCGTCCTCATTACGCTTCCTGGACAGACGTACACGCATCCTGTATGGCACGTTCCTGCATACATGACACAAAAACGTTTAGAAAATCTTTCAAAAATTGCATGAGACGCCAACGGCTACGGTCAACCCAACAGGCCTCTAGAATGTCCTGGCCAACTTTTACATACTTCATAATAAGATTGTTAAGGCAATGGCCTTATATTATTAATGACAATAGGATATTTATAAAATCACATATTACTGCTCACCTCACGCCTTTGGTCCACACTGCCTTGTTAAGACGCGTGTCAATGCGGACGTCAGGGGTTCCCATCTCTTTCACAGCAAACTTGCGGATCTCCTT
>JAVQIZ010071788.1:0-36853 GCA_036023535.2 Galaxias brevipinnis
ACACTAATCACCTGCTCAGTGCACCTGCAATCTCAGCCAATAGCCATTATTTTGAATTAAAGCTGGTGGCCCCGATGAGGTAAAACAGCTGACCCATTCATAAAGCAGCTTTCATTAGCGACCATCGACCGAGCGATTGGCAGACTCTAGTGGGAAACACCCCCCACTGAGAGGCAGGGAAAAGAGGGATTGAACAGGGAAGAAATGGGTCGGAGAGGGAAAAAACGGTAGAGGTATAGGGAAAGATGTGGGACTGGTATAAGAAAGGGCACACGGGAAGGAAAGACAGAAAGGATATAGAGCAGCGAAGAGAGCCCGATGGAGCCGGAGAGAAGGAACGAAGGATAAAGTGGGCTAAGGAGGGCAGGAAGCTGTAGGGTCGTCCCCCGTAAATAAATCTCAGCCTTAGATAAATCCTTTCTGACAGAATTGATCCTCTTTTAATGGCTTAGGATTTGGGGAGCGTGTGATGTATCCCCATATGTATACAGTATGTGTGTGTGTGTGTGTGTGTGTGTGTGTGTGTGTGTTTGTGTTGGGGGGGGTCTGAATCTGTCCATACATTAACATGCACAGTATCTTTGTGTGCATGTATAGGTCTGGTGGTTTGCATGTGCCCTCTTGGTATTGTACGTGCACTTGTGTGTATTACCGTATCTGTGAGAGTGCATTAGTATCCGAGATGGACTAGGTTAAAATAATAGCAGCAAGAAAAACAAGCAAACAACAAGAAAAAAAATAAGACGACAATTTGGTTTTCTAAGGCAGAAACTGGTGCATCAATGTGGGTCGCGCCAATCAAAAAGGCGGGTCGAGTGAGTTCTGCTCCCTGTGGTGGGCGTAGACACTAGCTGAAAACCGTGCCTCATTTCAGCTTACTTTACTGTAAGCTATCAGGGTTTTTTTATATGTTATGTAAGCTTTACCTCATTTGCTTGCGTGCATGGTGCAGTTTTTGTCCAGTAGGTGACACTGTTGTACAGTCAGTTTGACTGTTAGGGGATGGTCATGGTATTGGGCCAGGCTCATTGTGATCCCTGCTCCACAATATTCTTGCTGGGAATTGAAATACACAGTCAGACAGACCCACGCACAGACACACACACACACACACACACTCAGTACATTCAACATGCAGCCCTCTTCAACTACACCAAGCCGCTTGCCTTAAACCTTTTGAAAAGCCATAGAGATATTGATAACTGCAGAATCTGTTATTAAACATAATGGCTCTTGTGGTATTACTGAGACTGTGTGATGGGTTTGTAAGCTTTTGTGTGTGTGTGTTTGTATGTGTGTGTCTGTGTGTGTGTGTGTGTTAAAGCTATTGTTAAACCTACAGCCCACTTGCTGCACCCGTCCATTAGCGCTAACCTAGGAATACAGATGAAGAATCGACAAAAGAAAAGGTCACAATCACACATATGCCAGTGTTAATGTCTCCTCAGTGGAGTGGGTGTCTGCGCGTGCGTGCCTGAGTGCGCGCGCGCGCGTGTGTGTCTTTTGAGTGAATGTATTCATCAGGTATTCATCTGGGAACAGAACACATCTGTCTAAGTGGGTGGGCATACGTGACGCTGTTCGTATGCATGTTTATGCATGTGTTTGTGTCGCCGCCCGTCTAAGTAGGACAGTGAGAGATGTGGAGATGAGAAGAGAAGCTCCCCCGTAGCTCTCCGGGCGTCGCCGCCCCATTCATCATGATTTGAGCCGCTAAATTGTAATGTTAAACATAACTCAGGAGGCTGCGATGGAGCAGGCGTCCCAGTTAGGCATTGATTGGTCATCTATCTACCCGCACCACGACTCACTTCTTTTTCCTACCTTCCAGGAGTGTCACGGGTAATTTGTATTGATGACGCCATTTTCCAGAGAAAAAAAAAAGAGAAGAAAAACCTGAAGGAGAAGAATCAATTTTCAGCCATTCTGTGCATGTAAGCTTGGGCACAGGTAAATGCATAGCTTTCAGTATATCTCAATCAAAGGGGAAATCGGTGTGAAACAGTGATGAGCCTGCCAGGTACCTTACACTGAAATCACAAGTGACACGAGCACAGTGTGTGAGTAATGGAGGCCTACTGTCCACTCGGCAGAGCCTTCTCCACTATTGCTGTGGCTCACCGTAGCTGGGGAGAGCAGCTGTTCAGCAGGAGCGGCTGCCCTTGTTACGACAGCTTTTATGTCACAATTACCATTCAGTCTGTCTGGTTGGTTTGATATTCCATCACCTGTTGGTCAATGATAACGTAGGTATTTTTATGTTAAATATGTCAGCAATTAAAACCGGTAGACCAAGATAACTACAACAATCTTAGCACCATTGATCTTGTTTTTATTTATGAAGATAATTTGATGAAATCTGCCAAAGCCATATTGCGTCCTCGCTTCCCCATCGCCAGGCAAACCAGGCCATCGTCTGATTACTTCTGAAGGTCGTCACGTTGTCTGGTTGACAACCATATAACTTTGACTCACATTTGAAAAGAAATGTAGTAAACACGTGGCCAGGACATGAAATATGAATATAATCTGTGGTTGCACTGTATGTGCCACGGTAGTGTACTGCAGGACACTGCTCTGGCATGAATACTTTATTCATGTATTTAAATTGTATTCTTTCTATGGAATAACTTTAAAGTTGAACGTAAACACCATTTAAAAGTCATGGGTTTGTGTCCTTGATGCTCCGGGCAGTGAGAGAGAAGGATTCCGTCTGAGGTGTTTGGTAAGGGAGTGAGTTGCTCAGCCATTCAAGAGTGGAACAGTTGAATTATATTAGCCAGGAGCAGTTTATACTGTAATACCTTTGGAAACACAGGTGATTTGTGTTACCCAGGGCAGCATTCTGCATGATGGAGTCTTCATTCTGCCATCTGGCTGGGGTTCTGTCTGCCTGAAATAAGAGAGAACTGAAGGTGTGTGGAATGCTAATTTGAAACAGAAATACGTTCCAGCGTAATTACTAATACGTTCATAGCTGCTTCATCAGTTACAATAAAGTGTTCCCAAAAAAGCAAACACGCTGAGCTTTAACTATTTTATCCCTAAACTATTTACTTCTTAGCTTCTTGGCACAGCGATTAGTTTGCTATATTTATACATATATGAGTGAAAAACTTGGTGGAAAGTTTTTGGGATGTGATTATATTGTCAGCCAAATGATTGTCTGGTAAATCTGCTGGCTTAACAGTAGAAGCCAAAAAGCCCCCGGAAATGAGGCAAGGTCCCTGCTCACTATTTTCTCTTTCTCTCATCTCTCTCTCTTTCTCAATCTGCACTTCTAATCTCTCTCTCTCTCTCTCTCTCTCTGTCTCTCTCTCTCAATCTGCAGTTCTAATCTCTCTCTGTCTCTTACTCTCTCTGTTTACATATCTGCCCTTCTCTCTCTCTCTCTCTCTCTCTCTCTCTCTCTTTCTGTTTTTATCTTTGCCTCTTCTCTCTCTCTCTATCTCCGGTGTATCTCGCTTTCCGTTCTTCGTCTGCGTCAGCAGCTCTCCTCAAATGCCTCTGGTAATTATGGGTAATGGACTCCCAGAATACTCGCTGATAGTGCCCAATGCCCTTTCTTGCCTCTCCCTCAAACAAGCTTCTGTGCTGAGAGTGCAGGTTCCCCTCCAGAGTGGAGAACCAGCACCCCCCGTACCCTTGCTCCGTCGGTTCCTGGGCACAGCGATTAGTTTGCTAACAGGATTATCCCCCTCTCCTTCCCCTCCCGTCTCACTTCCGTCCTCTTTTCACACCTTCTCTTCCTCAGGTGGCCAGGGGGGGAATCAGGCCACTCTTCACAGGTGTTTGGTGTTGGGCGGCCTGCGATATTAGGGCCTACTGTGCACGAATGTTAAATGACGGCGGTGGCTGCTGAGACGTTGGGAGCGTTATTGGGTTTTTGCTCGGGGAACTGTCAGCCATTTTGGACGAGAGAGGATTTTATTCTTGTGCTTCGCTGTTTGTCCATCGAACAACAGGTTAGTGTGGTTGGCTGACAGTGCTTAGTAGGACAGGTTCAAGGTAACTCAGCTAAGTCAAAATTCATGACATTGTTGTTCAACTGGCTAAATTGTCAAGGTATTTAGAACCACTACATATAAAACACAACATTTCACACGCAATACAAACAGCCCCACATCTGTTTCTTTGGCACAGGTTTCCAAAGTGAGGCAGGGGGGAGGCGTTAGGATGAAATACAACCATGTAAACACAGTAGTGGACTTGGTCAGTGTAATCTGTCTGCCGAACACAAAGGAATCAAACGGCCCTGCTTCCAATAGCCGGGGGCGTATTCATGGGTGGTGGTGGATCTGCTTCCTAACCACCATCCTGGGCAGGGAAACTCCTTTTTAACTGTTGCCCACAGGCTGGCACCCAGGGAAAGCTGGGCTCAATTCTCCACCCAGCACCTGCCAACGCTGAGCTTGTCAGCCTAGAACAACCATGTCAAATTCAGATCCCCTCGTCTCCTTTTTATTTTCATATCGACATGTGTATTTCCCTATAACGTTGACTTTTCATCTTTATGTGCCTTTATCCTTCTACTGTATGTCGAATATACATTTTATCAAAATGTGTAGCCTGCTGGTGAAGATGAGTTACTCAGCACCCTAACTTTTATATAAAGGAGTAGGGCTTGTCCAAAACGGCCATCAAAATACATATAAGGAAAATGTATATGTGAATCGGTGCATTCAATACCAGGATATCATTATGAGCCAACGCAATTCGCTGCATTGATATAGACCCTGAGTAGGACTTTTAGTCAGAACCACTTCAGAAAAAAAAAGAATGAAGAGATGCAAAGATGTGAAAAAGTACCATCGGTCTCAGCAAACAAGATGAGAATGAAGAACAAAGGAGGATCTCACTTGCCCTGCTTTATGTGTTCTATGTTAATGCCATAAACACAAACGATGATACTACCATTTCCCCTGGGATCAATAAAGTATTTTCCATTCCATTCCATCTTCAATAGAGATTACATTTTCAGTAGTTTAATGGTCCAATAGTTGTTTTTCACCCTAGCGTCAATACTGTTTTCAACTGACTGGCTCTAACTCAGTATCCCCACATGTTATCTGGATTTGGGAGAATGAACTGAGAAGTGGTATATGTAGGGGGACACACTCAGTTAGTATATCCGATATTTACGATATTGGTCAGAGTGATGACTGATTGGTGACTTTGACCAAGAATATCGACAATCAATGGTATTGACGAGAGATGTTGAGTTAGAGTTGTTTGCACCCATTAAAGGTCATTTGGCACAAAAATTGTGTACAATGACATTGACTCGATTCAGGCGGAGTAGATTGATCCCAATATACATATCCATTTTCTTAGATTTCTTGTAAATACCTACAGTATTTGCCAACACCTTGTAAAAAAATTATAATAGTAGTAGTATATCTCCACAACCGTTAACTTTAATACAGTTGGCGTGTCCCCTATGCTTATGCATATTAATTATTAATACTTCATTGCTTGTTAGCTTTCTAACTCATGTCTCACTTTTTAGTTTTTTGTTTTAAATAATTCTGTATGTTTCTATATATTTTTTAATAACCTGTATACTTGTAATAAGTAAATTCATGTATTGATTTAAATGTTTATTAATAACCACAAATGCTAATTTACGGTAATGTTTGAAATTCTCAATGGTCTAGTCTTTTCACCAAGTCTGGCAAATCCCTGACATCTAGTTCCCTGGGGCCACCGATGCCCGGCGAGGCCTGGGTCAAGACCCACCGCTCGCGTAGCTGTGACAGCCCAGCAGGAGAGGTCCTCTCAGGGTTAGCTCCTTTCGTTGGCCCTGCCTGCTGGTGGCCTTTAACTACCTTGTGTTGGTCAGTGAAAGTCATTGTTTTTGCCCTTTGGTTGGCCCTTACAAGCTGGGTGCAAACTTAAATATTATGCATGCTACACACAGAATTACACTGTCTGAGTTCCTCTCACACCTCCTTAATGGGTTTTCTTCTCAACCAAGTTAGTCTTATTTGGTTAATGGGACACATATAGTACGTATAATGCATGTACAATACAGCATGAAGACTACAAATGTAGGTGAAACACACCCATGCAAGAGAGAGTGCAATCATCAATGACGTGATATAATGGTCAAGGGACAGAGGGTGTTTGGGAGATCCTTGAGGACCTAATTGAGTGGATTAGTGGTGAGGCAAACACAATTGCAGAAAGCCGGCATGGGTGTCACGGCTGCAGAGTGTGTGACTCATTAAGTCTGAGGTAATTGGCGGTGCCATACCCAGTCTGACTGCCCTGGCATCATTCTGCGCACGTCAGTGCCATTAGTTTGGGTTTGATGCATAACGGCATCCACAAAGTAATTATTAGGCTGGTTTAAAATCATCTGGATTGAATGGGAGAGTGCAAAGTCACTTTAATCGCTATATATTAGAAGCAAAAGGTGTGCTTGCTAATGATTGCTACTTCACATGAAAGCCTGACGTCTTAACGTTAGTGATTATCATATGCTGTCTTTGTGTGTGTGTGTGTGTGTGTGTGTGTGTGTGTGTGCAAGAGAGAGTGAGAGAGAGTTTGTTTGTCCCTGATTAAGGAAAGTAATGATTAGGGATGCCTGAAGAGCAGTAGCTTGTAGGCTTTGATGTGTCAGGGATGCAGAAGAAGGCATGGTTAGACTCATGAAAGGTCTCCGTTGGTTTCTGAGTAGAGGACATGTCTTATTGTGGCCCTCGGATCACATAAACAAGCAATTAATTTGAGACACACATACATCCACCTTAGAAACATGCAATCACCCGCTTTGGTTTCCATTTTAGGACATGTTTTGGTCTCAGTCGTACTGGGTTTAATCTCATCAATAATTGTGCTGATTCTCACAAAAACTTGCAAAAAGTCAGTCTAACAAAAAGTTGTTTTCATTCTCGTCAAAACTTGGCATCATTCTCATCATGACTTGTTTGCAAAGTCAGTCTAACAATACCTCGTTTTCAATCTCACCACAAGTTAGCGTCATTCTCTCTCAGATGGCCGCAAAGTCAGTCTCGTCAAAAGATATTGCTAGTCTCGTCATAATTTGACATTAATCTCAGCACAACTTGGTGTTTCTCACAGAGACGTGGCCTGACTTGTGGAGCAGCGCCTCCAGTCAGCGTCAACCAATCAAATGATGGGATGACCTTTATTACCTGTTCTTACAGTTTTACGGCTATGTATTGCTAAATGAACCATAACCAAATTAAGAGTCAGCCAGACATTGTGTAGAGATTGCGCTTTCCGTTTTACAATTATTATTTTTGTATTTTTTGGAGTGCCTTTTTCTGCTTTAGCTGAATCTGTTGGTTAGCAATCTAACAGACAGTGCAGCTACATTATCAGGAAAGCACACCTCCAGATTGAAAACAACTTTTAGTTAGAATTACTTGGCAAACAAGTTGTGATGAACGACGACAAGTTTTGATGAGAATTACAACATATTTTTGTTAGACTGATTTCACCTACAAGTTTTAACAAAAATTACCACAAGTTTTGATGAGAATAAACCAAGTGCGACTTTGCTTGAAACATGTCCTAAAATGGGCACCATACACCAGCAAGCAAACACAGTCTCACAAGCACACGAACACATGGGCAACCATTACTCACAAAAACATGCCCAATACTTAAACATAATTATGCGTGTACACCTTTCTTCAACATACATACTCTCAGACAACCAGCTGGAGTACGTGGTGGAGTGGATTTACCAGGGTTGTAGGTGTGGATATGGACACAAGGGCAGATGATTTCTACTGACACATTTCCAGGTAAATTAATAGAATCATCGCTAGGTTACTGAGGGTAAGAATAGACCACATACTGACACAAGTAAGGCACTGATGGAACGTAAAGTAAACAAAGGCTGGGCCTTAAATACACCAAACCAAACACAGGTGCAAGCAACAAGGCTGATCGGGAGCGCTGGGTGAAACTCCCTGGCGTGCCTTGCTGGGTGGATCCCAGTGTTCCAGCCTTGTCTCTGTGACAGGATTGGAGGGGCGCGTCGCCCACCCCTGTCATATCTGCGTGGCCCCGTCCCAGGGTCACGGCTTGTCACGGCTAATCTGGCACCCGCTGACACCCTGATAAATCTTCTGGCCGAGGCAAGCCGCTGACCTTTCACAGCTGCTGCCTATGATAATGGAGAGGAAAGAGGGGGTAGGGGTTGGAAAGGTAGAACCGAGCCCATGGAGTAGAGGAAGTGTGACTTTTTAAAAGGCACTCTACAGTTCACACCTCCCATGCATCACAGTGTCCCTGTGTTGGATAGACTAGTTAGAGATGACACTGTTCAGAGAAAGATCACTGATAACGTCAGATTACTTACTGCTTTTAACACCTTGTTTCTCTACCAAATATTGAGCTTGAATCAAATTCAGTGATGCCTGTGAGGGGACAAAGCCTTTGTGTTTGATATAGTCATATTGTAATATGCTGTTTTATCTCTTTTCCCTTACCGATATGCTGGAGCATTGCTACCCCATTTATATGGTCCAAGACCCAAAAAAAAATCATTGAAAGAAAATAGATAGCAACAATTCAGCGTCCCAATAAAAAGACAGGGTGCATTGGACTCTTCAATAAAAGGATGATCTCCCTTAATGATCAACGATTAAACAATCCTTAAGGTATATTTAAGGCTTTACTCAACATCACTCCTCTCTTTATTTCTCCACCTATTATCAGAGCAAATGACCCAGAAAACAGAGGAGAAAATGCGCTTGCGGATTGAACCCTAATGTATATAAACGGCCCTTCACCGCTAATGGAAGAGGGAATTGTAGCCAGAGGCTAATCAACGCCTACTGTAGCCTGATGTGTCAATAATGGAAAGCAGGCTTGGCACGGCGGATTTGTCACACTTTGCCCTCCGCTGAGGGAAAGACAAGGTAATGTGAAAATGGTGCAAAAACACTGGACACTGGGCAGGTAGAGGCAATGGAGGATGCTTGTGCTAATATGAAAGCTAATGTAATCAAGGCTAAGGTCATTTGAGGAGGCAAAGCCTCTTAAGTCACTTGTTCATAAAAAGTCATTCCCCTTGGCTAGCACAATGACGATGTTCCACTTAAAAATAATGACAATCAAAACATTGTAAGTTAATATTACATTGTACAATGACAAAAAAAAAAAAAAAAACTGACACAAAATCTACTTTTCTGAAGATTTTACTTTCTCTGACAGCAGGTTTTGCAAATGACCTAATTTGTTCGTAATATTGTAGCAAGTTCTGAAGCAAATCAAATCAATCAAGTAAATTTAGAGTTTAATGTAAGTCTTACAAGTTTTACTTGTAATGTATTGTGAATGTTACACTTTTATGGGCCTACATTTTCTTAGTGGTTTTTCATTTGCCTTTTGTACTCAGACCAGAGTACAGTATGTGCAAATGCTGCCTGCATCAATTTACCACAAATGTGTTAGATTTTTTTTCTCCATTTGCAGTACCTGTAAATTAAAAAGGGACAATTTAAACTACTGTTCTCACTGAACCTTTGACCCCTTCTTATTTTGTGGTGTACTGCTCACCTCAATTGACTTTCTGATTTATGTGATTCCTGTGCTCCATTAACCTGTGCAGAAGGGGGCAATTTCCATTGTTCTAACCGTTAGCATTCCCTTTCATCTTGTGACCTTAGTCATCTACCTTACTATGCATCGATCGTCTCTTTTGAAAGTATAACATATGAAAGACACAGTTGCGAGATGGGGCATTGTGTACTTTAATCTAAAGGGGAAAGGTCAACATATGCAGTACACCACTTAACAGTTTATCACTCATGGAGAGCCATTCACAGAACCCACACTGCATAGAAACTCATGTAACATGACTCACTGTGACACACCAGAAAGCTCAGGCTTGGAGTAGCTCTCACAACCAAAATGCTAGTTCCCAGTTCTAATAATGGTTAAAATTGTATATTGAACACACATAATCCCAGGTAATGTCAGAATGAATGAGAGGAGGTAGAAAAAATGCCATTCATATGCAAACTGGATACTTTTTGTGAATAGATTTAAACAGTTATGGAAATTATATATATTAAACGCGACGAGACCAAATAATACAGTTCAATACAGTATTTTATTTAAAAAGGTACCTTAGCAAAGGATCAAATGCGTTTGCAAAAGGATCACCCCACACAGCGTTTAAGACACTGTCCAAAGGAGATGACCCCATATTCAGTTAACATCTTTCTTTATTTTATCTTTAGCCAGAGGTGTGTCTTTCCTCTGTGTCCAGGCACTCCACTAAGTCACTCCTGTATACAGAGTGATGCATACAAAGTGATACACATCAAAGGCCTGGCGTTTGCTTTAGAGCCATCCTGTCGTTATCCTCAGGCATCCTGGCTCCAACAAGAATTACAACCTTTGCTATCCTCCAAACAAGACACAAGTTCATTTTCCTTTTCTGTTTACTATATGCTGCTGTATAACTTCAATCAGATACAAATCAGTTATTATCAGTTCAACAGGTCATGCTGTATTTGTGCCGTCACAAACCCCGGGCGAAGAATGGAAAGGAAATATGTAATCAATGCCAGCCACAATGAATTAATAACGATTTTCTTACTTTGCCAATCACTCTAACCTAGTAAAAATGTGCTTACCTCGCTCAGTAAATCTGTAAGCGATTAATCTTATATACCAGTTATTTACTAAAATGACTGAATAATGAATCATAGGAATTTATTATATAGGAAATAATTTCTCTCTCTCTCCTCTCTCTCTCTCTCTCTCTGTATATCATATTTGTTAACTGTCACTTTAACATAGTGCAGAGCAATTACTGTAATCCCCTGTCTTGAATAAGATTCTAAATTGGCCCTGCATACTGCATGAAGTGTGGAATTCACGCTGTTATAATCAGCAGAAGGGTAACATTTGTTAAACTGTCTTGTAGCTCCTGTAGAAATGCATGGACATTTTCATTCATAAACAAGAGTAAGGCAGCGAGATATTCTTTTCTGATATATGTGTGTGTGTGTCCTGTGTGTGTGTGTATGTTGGAGCCCCGGTACAGCCATATGCGAAATAATGCTTTTCATTTATTCTGCTCTGGTTGCTATGCCATCCGATTTTGAGTAACAGGAAAGCCGAGTTCTCTGAGTTGTCAGTGGAAAATGATGCCTATTTCTGTTGCTGAGAGTGTGGGTATGTTTGTCTGTTGATGTAATAAGCAATGTATGGGTTTTAAACCATACAGTGAATATCACATATGCTTCCTGTTGCTGACTTGACCCTGTTTGGTGTTTGTATGTAACTCTCTCTCTCTCTCTCCTGACCAGGAGCTATGGCTTATATGCTGATGGAAATTAGGGTGTATATTGTTGCTATTACTAGACAAGAGACTATCTCCATCACCAGTCAGCTGTAACGACCCCAGCACTATAAAACAGAATAATAGCTCGCATTGAAAAACATCTCATCCCCTCCTCTCTAACAAGCCCACCTGTTCTCCTTTTGTATCTCTCCTTCTCTGCTCATCTCCACCTTCCCTTCTCTTTCATCATTGACTCTATCACAGACTCTCTCTCTCTTTACATTATCCTCTTTGTCAATCTCCTCCGTCATTACTGTGAGTCACCAAGATCACTCGGGTCAGTTTTAAAAAAAGAAACACACGTTTCTCTCAACGTTTTGCCCCAAGGCTCTGTGCTTTTACTCGGTGTGTGAGGAAGTGTGCACAGTGAGCTACCTCGTCTGTGTCTTTGCTGCTCACAGGCAGACAAGAAGCCTGCCAGGCAGGTTAGGTCCCTGAATATCACACTCCCTCCTCTCACCTTGGACTCGGCTGGCTCCTATTCACCATTAGGTAGTGGAGTTGAGCGCCAGCGCGAGCGTCCACGTGTTTTCAGCTTAACGTATAGGTACCTGGACTGAATGTGCGAGTGCACGGAGCTGTGCACATGCGGGCGCTGCACTAATGCGTTTGGCTGCTGTGGTATGTGCGAGCGCCTCTGTGCGCGTGCCACGGCGGCCCTGGAGCCCCAGGCCAGAGCGAGAGGCTGTGGGCGGGCCGAGCTCCCCTAACGCGAGCGCCGTGGCTTCGCGGCTTTAGGGGGTGATGGATTGACACAGGGACTGGGACAGCAGGCTTATACGGCTGGCAGTGGCTGAACAGCCCACCCTGGGAGATGGAGAGGAGGGGCGCTAGGCTCAGTCGCCGCACCGCTACCCACTGCCATTCGTCTGAATTAGGCCCACTTATTAAAAAGGCAGCAATTTATTTTGTGGCCCCTTTAGCCAAAAGAAAAGAGAGAGAGGGAGAGAACAGGGGGGACGGCGAGTGGAACGAGAGGGAGACGGAGTGAGAGAGGGTAGAGAAAGAAAAAGGGAGAGAGAGAGAGAGATAATGTCCCTGGGAAAGAATTGATTCTGCAGAGTGAATGGAGCTAATGTGCTGTAATATTTATCTCCACCTGATTAACGAGCCGCTGGGCGGCGGAAGGGGGGAAACTTAATTGAACATCTCCCACTCTCTCTCTTTCTCTCTCTCCCTCTCTCTCTCTCTCTCTCTCTCTCTCGCGCTCGCTCCCCGTCTCTCTCTCCCTCTCTCTCTTTCCGGGGTTTCACCGTAACTCGCTCTTCTATCCTTTCCCTTTCTTTTCCTTCCCTCCAGGACTTACCAGGTAACAAATGAGTTGGGCTTGTAGCAGCCAGGGAGACGAATGGTCCGCAGCCATGGCAGCTTTATTACGATTGGCGTCACGCCGGAGAGTCGATCCTATAAGCAGACACTTCATATAAGTGAGCTAACGTTGTTTATGTAGCCAGCGCAGTGTCCTGGTCGTCCTTGTAGATGGTGGGCACCAGAGTCTGGAGAGGCGCCATGGGCGAGTGTTTTACCAAGACCTTCTCCAAACGCTCACTTTTAGTCCAGGAGTTACGGACGATGACTGTGCACTTTGGTATAGTGGTTAAAACACTGGCAACTTACGCAACTATTCCGGGCAGATTATATCAGACATTACATTTCCCACATGCAAGCATATACATGCTGACACCCAGCGAAAGATAGTTTTAAATATGTAGTTTCAACATACAGGCAGAAGAGTTTACAAATATCCCAGGAGGGAAATTAAACTTTTTTGTCTAGACATGGCTCCATTGTTAATGGGTTTTCCTCAGGTGATGTTGCCTGCATTCTCTTTTTTCATCACTCTGTCTCGCTCTCTCTGTCTCTCTCTCTCTCACTCACACACGTACAAACAGACTGTATCCCCCTCACTCATGTTGTTTTTGATTTTTTTTCCGTATTCTCTCTGTGGTAGCTTAAAGAATGATTTTGGCCAAGGCCAATGGGCCGGGGGCCAGGTTCTTGTCTTGACTGTTGGCCCGTTTGCACATGAAAAGGAAAGCCTTGCGTCACTCCTGCACCCCCCGTTCCCTCTGGACGTACTTTGATCAGTCGAAGGGAGTGTTTCACTCAGGAGCAGACCCGGCAGACCTCCATGGGTTCTCCCCCCAGGATCTTTGTTCTTTTGCTCTTGCAAACACAGCGACTCTGCTGTAATCGCGGGTGTCATGCTGCTAAAGGGGTTTGGAAGTGGAGGGCTGTTAGTGCGCGCGAGGCTCTGTAAACCGGAAGGTGGACATGAAGTATCGTAATGATAATGCAGCAAAGTCATAATGACCTGCAGGGAAAGCATGAGGGCTGACGGCATGGAGGGCAGTGACGGAACTAAAGTCAATGTACTTCCATGATTTCATGATGTGGATGGAGAGTGTTCGGCAACGTTGAGGGTTGCATCTCTCTACCTCTCTCTCTTTTCCTCGTCTCTCTTCTTCTCTCTTCCAGTCTATTCGTTCATCAGTCGTTCAGCCTGACCTTCCCATTCGACATGTCAGGCGGACGATGAGGAGACAAGGCAACGTGAAAGACTACACGGCTCTGTGAGAAACAGAACGGAACGTGTTGCTATCACATGCCTCGCACGCCCCCTTTCAATCTCATTTTGACACTTTATAGATCTTTGCGAAACTCAAGGAAAGCCTTCAGCCTTTGATCATGTGAGGGGGGGGGGGGGGGCTCAAAAGGAAAAGCATGATAGCATTTATGTGATTTTTTTTTTTTGTGGGAAAAAACATCACGGTAAGTGAACTCACTGTCAGATATAGAGGGTGAGAGGGTCAAAGTCAAGGCCTCGTCATTCTGCTCTGTTGCTGGCAGAGCAACTGGGCAAAGTTTAGAGAAGTTCAAAGAACAATGGACTGGAAAAGGGAAGATTCATAAATTTTCAAGCAAGAGGGGAAATGCACATCTTATATTCTATCCAAATAATAGCATTCTTAGAGTATACGAAAAACTTCCCTATACTAACAAAAGAGCCACTTCAAAACCAGCTTGATTATAAAAGAGGGAGGATTGTAGGTGGTTGCCATGGGAACTCAAATCATGTTGTTTACAAAGCTATGCCGTGGAATATTACCCTACATAGTGCACTGCTTGGAAATGAATGATAAAGCCCAGACTCCAAGTATTGATTCGGGAGGATGGGACACGCCTTACTGCAAAGCTAACTCCTCTCAACATCTGGGCGATATGGACTGCGGCACTTAGATTCTCAGCATGTGTTCAATAGTGGGCAAAAATAGACCAGGAATAGGTGGTGAACTGCTGACGTTGCTTGTACACTGACAGTGTGCTCTGATATATGCTCTCACTCTCAGAAACCTCAATGTGTCTGAACTGTTGCAGGTGTATGCATCATCATTTTAGCGGAGCTTGTTTTGAAAAGCGAACAACAAATACAAATACTGAAATATAATAATATACTGAAGTTATAATATCGTAATATAATGTAGTTTTAGTTTTTATTTGGAGTTTACTTTTTATTGTTTGAGTAAGTAAAGTAAATATGCCTTAGTTTGGCTTAACCCACTACCTACCTTGTCTCACTATTCTCTGCGCCTGGGTCCTTAACAACACCACAAAACCCCACAGACCCCCACATTTAATATGGACCCAGCAACCATTTAACATGAACCCAGCAGAGGTCAATCAACTGAGGCAGGGGTCGGGAACCAGGGTGGGCCAGGCTCGGGAAGCACGAGCAGCTACTTCAGGAGATACTGGCTGTCTTGCAGAACCTGCGTTCTTGACTCGCCTGAGTGGCAGGCATGTGGTGGATCAGCAGAAGGGTCATTGTAACGTGGCGAAGTATGCCATTGAAGTATGCCATTGAAGTATGCCATTGAGTTTCATACTCAGAGAGTCGGTGGAACACTGAGGCTTTCATATCTGAGTTCTATTAAAGCCTGCCGGTGTACCTGAAGGACGAGCTGGTGACCTGGGATGCTCAGGACAACCTGGGTGACATCCTCAGTCTCGCCATCAGAATAGGCAATTGCCTACGGGAAGGACGACTTGAACGATGGGTTACGTCACCGTTGGCTCCAGGCTCAAGTAGTGCTCCGAGGCTGTCCTTCCCCTATACAGACCTTGAGGGTTCCAGAGGGCTTTCCACAGCGGAGGCTGCTACGGAGGGAAGGCTTATGCGGTTGGGAAGCACCAGGCTGTCAGCAGCAGCTGCCTATACTAAAGGGTAGACTTGACGCTCTTTCCTGAGCTCTCCCAAGAATCCCAAGAACCTAGTGACGTAGCCCACGAACCTCCCGAGTATTTGGACCTCCAGGACGTCATTAGTAAGGCCTCCACACTGCCCTTCCATCGCCCGTATGATTGTGCTCTTGATCTGCACTCTGGCACCTGCCTCCCTCAAGGTAGATTGTTTTCCCTGTCCGCCCCGGAGACTGTTTCACAGCTACATTCAAGAGGCACTGGCCATGAATTTATTCGGTCCGCCGCCACTCTTTGTTTGTGGGAAAACAAAGGCCGGTGGGCAGTACCCATGGATCGACTATAGAGGACTAAACCAGATCACCATAAAGAACTATTATCCTCTCCCGCACATGATCGCGTGTTCAGAATGCTATCGTCTTTACTAAGCTGGACCGAGCAGCAACGCCTACACACTTCTTCGCATCCGGGTTGAAGCCTCCCCCGTATGTGCTCAGCCTGAGTCCTCACGCAAACGCCCAAGTGTTCTGCCCCGTCCTCTTTCCACCCCGACATTGGTCCCACATCGCCCTGGGCTTCATTTCGTGTCTGCCCCCGTCTCAAGGCCATATGGTCATTATGGTAATATTGAACCACTTCTCTAAGTGGGGCCATTTTATCACCTATCCCAAGTTACCCTCTGCCAGGGAGGCTGAAGAGCTTATCCATTATTATGTGTTCCGGCTGTACGGCTTACCGCTGGACGTGGTGTCAGATCGTGTCAATGTCAACTTGGCTACCGGCCTCCCCTATTTCTTCAGCAGGAAGTTGACAGAAGTGTTCCCGTCAGTCACACTTGTCCAACCTGGAATCATGCTTGGAACACGCTGCAGAGGGCTTTCAGAGTGGTTGGCCAAGACAAGCTGGGCCCTCGTTTGAGTCTGGTTGTTGCTTCCGCTAAAGGTGGAGTCATGCAAGCCTGCAAGGACCTTTCAAGATCAATAAACGGATTAACCTTGAGTTATTCCATCTCCAGCAGGGGGTATGGGGGGGGCACCTTGTCTGGGTTCTGTTTGTCTGTAATTGTCATTGTGCACACCTTGGTTAGTTCATTATTGAGAGCACCTGTTTTGGTAAGTATTTATGTTCCTATGTCTGTTGCATCAAAGTCTATGCCAGTATGTTTTGCCTCTTGAGTTTGTTGTAGGCCTACTTCTCAAGTAAATATGCCTTATTTTGGTTTACCCACAACCTCACTGGTACCCTTCAAATTATATTGTTCAGACTTAATCCTTCATTCTTCATCCATTCATATCACTTCCCCATGCTAAACATTCGGCAAGGCCGGCTTGACAGCAGCTGTCTGCTCCCTAACCACCAGCGCTGCTATCTATCTCTGTAGCCCTTGGCGGGCTGACCTCTCTGCCTCTCCTCTCAACCTTCAAGTATAAACCAGCAGATAGAGCCTAGGTCCGGAGGGCTGCACATACCCCTTTAGCATCGTGCTAACTCCAGCACCCTGCCACAGACTCTTTGTACCAGCCCAACGCTGCCCATCACCCCTGGGAGCGTGAGGCAAAGATGGGGTCAGCAGTAATGGAGGGCCCGTCAGAAGAATGGCGCTCGCCAGAGGGGAAATGAAGGGGATGTTGGTGCAGCTGTCTTCCACATCCTCATGGTGCACTGGGCCATGACTGAATACAATTTACATGGCTAAAGTGCTCTGTTAAGGGAGAACAGTTTTTTTTAAATACATGGTTGCTCCCTTTATGTTGTTAGTAAACTTTGCGATAAAATGTGACGTTCGGTCTTCATAGCTGACTAATTCAGTGTTTGAGCTTTAAAATGTCCACAGTGAGACATAAACAGGAAGCCAGCAAAGAATTATGCAAATAAAAATGTGTCAGAAATCATTCTAATGCCCAGCGCTTGTCGTTGTGATGAAAACAGGGGTCTGATGTCTGGTGGTCTCCAGGCGGTAAAACCACTGTGCATGTTTTAAATTATTCATCTGGATTTGCTTTCAGGTCTATGTTATTAGGATGCATAGTTTACAGACATTTTAATATAATATGAATCTTCTATACAAAAACATCTACATTTAATGTGTGTTTGGACTGACAAACATACACGAACAAATTTGCACCTGTAGCGCTTAAACACATTCATCAACCCGCTGTTGGTTAAAGCATGATTATGGTGAGACAGTTCTTTGTAAAGGAAGCATTTATATCAGCCCACTGGGAGAAAATAATCGTTTCCCCACAGCTAAGTCGGTCGAGGAAATAAAGCAAATGGGAGGCAATCACAGCATTGACGATGTACTCCATTATGCTCCAGACCGGTGGATGCCTTTACTCAGACAGTTTAATAAGGTGTTAGGCATTGGAATCCTACTCTTAGCCTCTGTCCACATCTGAGAAGGATGCCTTCTGTGCACGTTTGCCTGCGTGTGTTTTCATCGTGTGACTGTAAGCCCGACCGTGCGCATGCGGATGTGTGTTTTGTGTGTGTCTGTCTGTTGTGAGTGACTTGCGGGTGCGCATGTCAAACACGAGTAGCACGGGGAAGGAGTGTGTTTGATGAGGCTTTGCTAATGGCACCCTTTGATGTGCCATAAGACAGATGAGTTTGCCTTGCAGGGACACGTCAGTGCTAATTACACAACCACCAATATTAGCTCTGGTTGGGGGTGTCCCCGTTCCGCTCCATCTAAGCCCCATTAATTACATATTAATCATTTTACACAAATATCTGTTTTTACTATGTGGTAGGTGAGTGGCGTGTATGGGCGTGTATTTATGTGAGTCTAGAAGGTAGCCCTGTGTCAAAAGGGGCAAACTAAAGTCATCGTGCCTCATAATTATCATCGCCATCATCAGAACATCCCTTTTCCTCATCCGCAGCTTTTGCACCCTTAGCTGAACTTCAGTCAGCAAACGTTTTTCCTTTCGTCTGTAAAAATTACGATTTTTTAATCTTCAAACTCCTTTCCAATGTGTTGTGACACAGTGTATTTTTCTTCAGGTACAACTCGAATTGAACTTGATGGCTGGCTGCTTTCAGCCTAAGGACAAAGCCACTGTGTCTACTTATCTGGAGGTCGAACCAGGTTAGAAATAAGCAATATAATCCCACTGTATTGAACTGTCTCGGGCGCAGATTCTTCGAGGGATCCGCTTCTATTTTATTTGCCACATTTCTTTAGCTTCATCTCCTCGTCCGCGGCTCCCCTGGAAAAGAGACACGCCAAGCATGAAATTAGTTCATGACATCTGCGAGACAAAGTCAATACCAACTCAAGGGAATTACCTTCCGGGATGGGTCGGCGGGCGGGCTGAGTGAAACGGCCCGATAGGCCCTCCACTTAAGGCCCATTTGGAACCGTGTATGGAAATGATGTGGACATGGAAATATCATTAGAGACGGAAATGACCCGCGCGTTCCATAGCATAGGCAGTGATCGACTCGCTGCACACACAATTACAGCAGGACGTGTGCAGACAGACTTCTTTTCTTTTTTGGGGACAACGAGGACATGATGGTACTGGGATATAAAACAGTAGAGATTGGTTATTGCTCAGCCTGAAAGGCCAGGGGAATTACTTAAATGGCTTAGTCTGAGAGGAAGAAATAGCTTCTCTCAACAAAACAACCCCCCCCTCTCCCCCCAAAAAAAGCCAACACAACTTTTTCTGAAACTGCTGTGGCAGCTTATGTCTCTATCTCAATCCCCGAGATCAAAGCTTCTCCTACTGTTGTGCTCGTGTCATTAGAGAACAGCAGTGAGCTGCTTTCTGTCGGCCTGGTGCTGAACATCACCATTAGGTGGATGGGATAGGCAAACTGCTGCTCAATCACTTTCAAGGGAGCTCAAATCTCTTTTGTTGTAGGGAGCGGGAACATCTTGGTCTGTCAAAATATATATTTTGGGTTCCGGGAGCATAACAAAGGCAAAGTCTTAATCATCAAGGCCCCTAATGAGAGACCCGTAACCTCTTTTTGACGATGTCATAAACGTGTGTCATTTGTTGTGAACATCCTGTCCTATTCCCACATATATATTTTTTCTCTACTACCGCTTCTCACAGCCTGTGGGATGTACTTGCTGCAGCATGGCTTGGGTTTTCAGTTGGCAGCACAGGGAGAGGTCTCAGAGTGCTTGCAGCCCTCTTGCCACGCGGTGTGTGTGTGTGTGTGTGTGTGTGTGTGTGTGCTGCCGTGTGGGTGGAGGGGGCCCAGTGTGTGGGCGGGGTGGAGAGGAGAGATGGCTCTCTGTTCCTGGAGTGATATGACTATTGGTCGTCCCAGTGCCGTTAATGCAAAAGGACCTGGGGGAGGGACCCACATGACTCGGTGTGTATGTGTGTGTGTGTGTGTGTGTCTGTGTGTGTGTGTGTGCGTGTGTATGAGCATTTGCCTTGCACTCTGCTGGTGCGCACAATTTGTGTTGTCTAAGTTTTGGGGGGAGACTCACCTTCTGCAGATGTGTGCATGTGGTTGTGTGTCTTGAAACTTTTAGTTTAATGCTCACACCAGGGCCATTGCTGAGTTGCTAAATATGTTCACTGCAACCCTAAGCTTTCGGCAAGCGTACAACACAAAACACACACACACACACACACACACACACACACACACACTCTCACACACACACACACACACAGTCCTGGTGACTCAGGTATGTGAGGGCATACCGCAGTGTCACCCATTGATTTTACACTTCATTCACATTCAAATGAGCTCCTCGATCCATAATAGTTTCTCCCCCGAGTCCCTGATCGATCAACATTTTGTTGTGACCCATGTGTTTATTGGAGAATAAGCACCGCTTATTTGAGAGAGCATTCAACTCCTCAAAACTGGTTGCTGACAATGGCAGTCAACACTGCGACATATGCAGTGGCCTAAGAGATTAATCACTGGTTGATTTTAACTGTTTGTGTCGTATTCATTACAATGGGATCTCTAAAGAGATCATATAGATAGTGGTTCACAAGCGCTAATTCAGTTCTCCTGACGAAAACAAAACAAAAACTGAATGGGCACGTCAGCTCAAACTAAACAAGAGACGCTAATGTTTTCATTCCACTCCTGAGGATATTCAATTTCATGCAAGCACTTAGATTTTAACTAGAGGCAATAAGCCCCAGTTTGTTGAGTGTTTTCTGTTTAGCAAGAAAATTGCTGATATGCACTAAAAATGGCTGCAAAGCGATTGAGACAATTGCTCGGCCCTCTCCCCATCGCATTTGGTTGGCCATCTGTGTGAGGGAATTGGATAAAAGCCTTTGCAAACGGTGGCTCAGCCATGAGCCCAAGTCATATGTAATAGTATCTTTTATTAAACAGCGCACTTAGATAAAGTACGCCATGTGAAAACGGAAAGTGACTGCAAGTTATGTACCGAAACAAGTGAAGAGTTTACGACTTTGTTTAAATTCCAAACAAGATCACAATGAAAGGCACTCAGATCTCACACTGACCCACGAAAAAGAGAGAAAACTTGACCTCAGTGACACATCTTGTCGAACATGAATGAAATGAACATCTCCCCGTCGAAAATAAGTGTCCAGCTGGGAGCTGTGGTGTCTTTCCCCCTCTGAAACAGACTCAAAACTAAGTTGATGGCTTTTCTAGATTGTCCTTTACTAAGCCTCACCCCTTAAAAACAGAGAACTTGTTTAACCAACTGTTCTGTGGAACAGAGGCTGTATTTTTCTTATGGTTTTGGACCTTTATTTCTGAGAGTATTGAATGGGATCATTGGGAGACACTGATCCATGTTTGGGATTATTAACGCTTGTGCGGCGTTCTGGTCTTTGGGACCCATTTTCAGTGTTTACGAAAAGAAAAATGATGCAATCATTATTTTTCTCAACCCGAGGCTTATTGGCCTTGGCTCATTTCTGTGAAGAACATGTAAAGAACACATTTTCATTGAGTGCACACTGCACACCCCTTACATATTTATATTACATAGGCAGTGTTCTGGTCCACTGGACCCCAAGGTAAAACAAGTGTCGTATTTAAGTGAAAACGAAAAACAAATGAAAGAAAAAGGGTTTGCTGTGTGCCTTCGCTATGTCTTCCTTCGACCGTCTGCTAAGTATTTTACATACCTTGTTATGGCTTTATTGTTTTTAATAACCCAATAATGTTGTGGGTCCACCAGTAACAAAAACATGAACACCACATTTTATCACAAAACAAAAAATGCACTTCTTCAGATAAGTTTGATTAAGCTGAGGTAAATTGCAAATATATTGTTCGTAAGGGAGATAAAGTCAGCATCTGTTAAGTATGTTTAGATAAATTGTTATGGGTCCATCAGAACAATGGTTGGGTGATAAAAACAAACACCACACAAGGGTTGAACCACTATAAATAACAATAATAATAACTATAAATTATTCCAATCAGCTTATTTTGCAAGTAAAATAAGTGTTTATGTTCCAATAACATATATTGGTCCACTGACTGTAAGATCCACAGCACTTTGGGCAGGTGCTCCAGGGCATTCGCAAAAATGTATTTGAACGACAGAGAAGGAGAGAGAGGGAGGGAAAAAGAAAGAGATGGTGAGAAGAGCTGAATGTGGTGATAGGGCGCCCACAGTGACGTTCGGGGGGGCTCCTCTTTCATTTGGATTGGAGATGAGACGAGATAGATCTCAGCCGTAGGGCTTGGGTTGCTATCACACAGACAGAGACCCTTATCTACAGTCTGCAGTCCTCGTTACCTCTCTTTCTCTCTCTCTCTCTCTCTCTTCCTCTCTTTCAACGTTTCCTCTCCCCGGCTCGCCCTCCTTTCTCACCTCTCTTCTTACTACGACCTTCCTTTCCCTTTCTGTATCCATGCTACCCATCTTTCCCTTCTCTTTTCTCTGTCCTCTATTTGATTTTCCGTGGAACTCTTTTTATCTTCTTCTCTTATCCTTTCCTCTCTGTTCTCGGCTGTCTTCACTTGACCATTCTCTCCGGCACCTTGTTCTGCCCTTGTCTTCAGGTTGTTTCCCCTCTTCCCTTTTCTCTCACTTCTTCACTGTGTCCTTCAGTCGTTTTCCCAGTGTCTCCTCCCTCCGCCCCTTCCTCCTCCGTGTTCCTTCTGTCCATCATTCCTTCGTTCAGCTCACGTGAAGGCTTTTGTTTGTGGAGTTGTTGAGTGCAGTACTTGCTAAAAGCAGTGTATGTATGTTGCTGGTGGGGTGGCGGGTGTGTCTGTCTGTCCAACTTGTGACCAAGTATATCTGTGGCTATGTAGTGAGTGTTGCTCTTCATGTATGTGGGGGACTGTATCGTGTATATGATCGTGGCGTGTGTTAGCATGTATGGTGGGCGGTTCTGGCCCGTGCACTCTCGCACACATGCACACGAGTCAACCCACGCTTTATTGAGGCCTGCAAGGGATGCCTGCAATACACGCCTACACAAACGCACATGTTCTTTAGACCTGCAAGGGACGCCTGCACGAAGGTTTCTGTTATTTAAGTCTGCAAGAGATATCTGCAAATAATGTCTTATGTAAGGAATAGCTGATAACCAGTCCATGCCAATGCACATCGACAAATTACAAGCTTTCATTTTCAAATAGGATGTTTAAATTGATCAAATAGTGGCTCCACAACAGCTTAATCTGCCAAAACATAACAATAGAAACATCTATTTCAAAGCCTAGCTAATAATGAATTTTAGCTCAATAAACCCCGCGTGGACAAGACCTCATATAGAGCACACTAGCCCTCTGTGTGCTCTCTCACTTGCTTAAACGCATTGACAACACCCTACATCCCTCAAAACATTGCACTACATCACTGATCAACCATCCTACTCCTGTTGTTTGGAGTAATTAGTGATACCAAAAAAAAAGTCCTTTCTTCCATGATGTTTGCCCCTTTTAGCTGACCAATCCAGAGCTGGTCTGCGACAAGGCAGGGCACTGATGTTAGGCACGTGTGCGTGAATACATGTACACGCTGTGGAAAACCTGTGTTCCCACGTGCGCCTTACGGGTGAGTCTGTCGGTCTCCGTCTCATCGTTCGCTTGGCTGCGTCTACCTGTGGTGTTGTGTTTTTCGTCTGTGTTATGTGAGCCTGCTGGGAAAGAAGAACAGCCGGTTTCAAAGCAGAGAGGCCCTGAACCAAACGCCCTCTTATTTACATGCAAATGAGCCTTTGCACCGCGTGGCCCTCCGTACGCCTTTTTAATTCCTACTAACACTACTGAGAGCCCCACGCTCAGCTTCATTAAAGGGCGGTGGGCATTGATTGCCTTCATGTACAGCAACAGTCTTTCCTTTTCTTCCTTTGTGATTGAACACGCGGGAGCAGAATAAAGAAAACTGGTCATTGTTCACTGTGGTGCTGAGGCTGGCCTGAGCCTACATGAAAATGGCGGCGAGAACGCAATAAGGTGCCTCCAAGGGGATGATTCCAATGAGAAGCCTCCAATAGGGTGCCTCCAATGAGATGCCTCCTATGAGAAGCCTCCAATAAGATGCCTCCAATGAGGTGCCTCTAATGAGAAGCCTCCAATAAGGTGCCTCCAATGAGATGCCTCCAATGAGGTGCCTCCAATGAGATGCCTCCAATGAGATGCCTCCAATGAAATGCCTCCAATGAGGTGCCTCCAATGAGAAGCCTCCAATGAGAAGCCTCCACAGCACTTTCACATTTCCTCCTCCTGTGCGGTGTGACAGCGTTGCGTTGGTGGTGAGGTCGTGTGCAGAGCTGTGACAATCCAGAGAAGGAGATAATCAGATTCACTAATAGGCTTGACACTGCACTCTCCCCGCTCTGGGACTCTCACAACTAAACTCTCTCCTTCTTCTTCTCTCTCTCTCTCTCTCTCTCTCTCTCTCTCTCTCTCTCTCTCTCAACCACCTCTCTGATTGTTGAAGGATTTCATGTGAGCTGACGCCGTGGCTCGCTGAATCCATGCGGTTTACCCCCTCTGTCCCTTACAGACTGCTTACAATAGTGAATTGGTTTTCTGTCTCTATTACAAAGGCGACTATTGTCCTCACCTCAGTATTGGCATGTGGGTTAATGTTAACATGCACCACAATGACGAGAGATGCACACTGACTGCAGTAAAAAAATTTAATAAAAAAAAGTTTAAACGACTTTCCAGAGGCAGAGGCAGAGCAACTGAGTCAAACGTGGAGGGAAGGACACAAAGTTAAATGCTGGTTTACACCTGGGAGTAAGCAGCTCTGAAAGTCAGGCTGAAAAAGGCTGTTACTCTGTGCCAGGTCAAATTACATAGCGTTCCAACTGGAACCGCTATCAGGTAGAGAGTAGACAGATGTCATCACCACAATCCAGCGGCGGTGCCAGCGGATTTTTATTGGGGGTGCTGAGGGGGATCTTTGACGATTAATCGGGGGTGCTACGGAACAGTGGACATACCAGTAGGCTATAAGCATGTGTGTTAAACGTAGTAATGCTGCAGCTCCAAGTGGCCAGAGACACACTTTCAATCGGGGGTACCTACATTGGCACGACACCTATCCCCTATAGTAAGCACTGAGTGCATAGCACATGGAATAAATAAGAACTTACATAATATAAATATAATTAATATAATATAATATAATTAATATGATATTTAAATTATACTATAAATAAAGAATAATGAAGCAGGAGAACAACTGTTATACAGGCTATTGAAACATATAGCACTCCCTGGCCTGGTAAAACTGTGCCGTTATAATACTCACCATCAACATCGTTGAAGAACAATGCGTCTGTCTTTGTGATTGTTGGCAAAGGCAATATTGGTCACTAAATTCTGAGTTGAAAATGTGCCTTCAATCAACAAGCCCAACCGACCAGTAGCCAACCACACCTGCCATTTTAAGCGCAATCACTAAAATGCATGGGGGTGCCAACTAACATAGCGTAAATAATGTATTATCAGTATATTATTAGGACCAGATAATGTCACACTGTCGAAAAATTTATTTTCTTGGATGTGCCATGGCCTTTATGGGGGGGCTTAAGCCCCCCAAGTACCCCCCTAACAGCGCCTCTGCCTCTAATCAAACAGATTATAATGTGTACAGTTGATGCCGATTCGATTTCAGATTGTAGTCGAAAATGAAGCAGGAGTAATGTGTTTCATTGCATCGTTCGACCAAAAACCTTCCAATTGCTACCGCTCCCAAAACCAGTCGGACCCGATCCATACAGTACACATTTGGTCAATGAAAATGACCAGACCTGGTTTCAAATGGGCCCGTTGAGTGGACAGTCAAGACCCAAACTATCATTGTCTGCTATCATCATCATTATTATGAGGGTCCATTGAGAGTCATCAGCGTCACATGCTGCTCTTAGAGAAAAGCTAAAGCGCCGACGTGGCTAAGCTAATGGAACGGCGCCCGTGGCCACGGCAGTTAGATAAAGCACCACAATCCCTTACCGGGAAAACAAGTGTGAATGTTTTCTCCGTTAGGAGAGGGGCTGGCACAATTAAATACAATTAAAGAGTAAAATGTAAAAGATAAATTCATTTAAACAAAAAATGTTTTTGTCAAAACCTAACAATACAGTCTTATATGATGATGCACAAGATGCGTATGTTTCTTAAGTATATTATGCTCGTTGTGCCAAAGCCATCCTCTTTCAGTCTCCACATCATACATACTTTTATATGTGAGCCTCCTCAATGATAAACAGTATCCACAGGATCTTCCCTTGTTTGTCAAGTCGACTGACATCTGATTTACATTTAGGAAACACACAAACACACACACAGAACCACAAACATACAACCACAGACACACACACACACACACACACACTCATAAATCCAATATATAATAAATGAATGTCAAGCAGCAAACTCTGAGGTTTAAAGAACATATGATGTCTATCTGCCTAGAGCTAGGTGTGCCATGTCTCTCTCTGTGTCTCTCTCTACCCTGATGCCAACCTGACTAGCACCCCCTCTGCATCCAGCATGATTCTGCTGAATAATGCAGGGACAGCTCTTTATAAATGTGTGTGTGGAAAGAGAGTGTGAATGTGTGTGTGTGTTTGTGTGCGCATGCAACCCGACAGAGAAACTGCAGCAGCCAACGACCCACTGTGGTGTCATCAACATGCAAATAGCATGCAGATAGGTCGTCCCATGGCGTTGGACTCATTTGTCTTAAGTGGGTCACAGTGCTATGGGAATCGATAGGAGCCCCACGTCAACGACGGCCGCTCGCACATTAGCGTCCCGCAACATTCATGATGGGTCCCCCGCGGTGAACACACCCAAACAGTGCGCACACACACGCTGACGCACATACACCCATGACAACTCTTTCAGTGTTGTTACATTTTTATAGCTGTGGAGGACGGATACCTGTTGTGTCAGTCTCCAGGTAAAAGCCAGAGGAGTGAATGATGTGAGATGAGAGAGCAGCTCCTGAGGCCCGGAGAGGGGAGGATATAGGGGCAAAGCCCTAAAGGTGTGGAGCTTAGTTACCTTTCAGTGATTTACTGAAAGTTAGCTAAGGTTTAACAACCATAATTACGTCGCAGAAACATTCATATGGCAAGCAGTGTGCCTGACCCAGCTGCACTTTTTCAGTGTATCCAGGAGATTGATTTGCAAAAAGTGTTAGAATCATTGAAGTTCTGGGTTTAAGGGTTTAAGGCTGTGTTAACTAATTGTGTGTCTTGTGTGTCTTGCCTTCCTAATATCATTATTTGTACTTTAAGCATTGAAAATGTGTCTGCAATTTTAACTCCCTGACTGTATATAATGCAACATTTCTGAGAGTTTAATTCCGCCATCAGTTTATTTTGGTCCTGTAAAATAAACTGTATCCTGTGCACAAACAACAGTTTCATATTATACCAGGGAAGAAGTATAAATCTATCGCCGGTTGTACATTGGTAAGCCTATAAATTCCACCAAGGATCAATTTACCGAGACAACGGCACAGCAGTGGGAGCCAGGGCAGCGAGCCATGGCTGGAGATGCAGGTATACTGTCGGACCGAGGCTGGGACCTGTGGATATCCCCTCTCCGCTGTGTCCTTGGAATAATCTGGGGTGGTCATCTCTGGCTGCGGTGGAGAAGATCAGTTTCCTCCATAGGAGGGCTTTGAGCCTCATTAGCATGCTGGTGGTCAGGTGTATGTGAACTCACACACACACAAACACACACAAACAGAACACACTCCCCGGTGCCTGGATTTGTCCGTTTCACCACTGCCGCCCGCGGCCATGGGCAGGTCGCCTCTTCCACCTGGCTGGCTAGCTGATACGTTTCAAAGCAGCCTTTTATCTACTGCACCAGGGGCTCCAGCAGGAAGACCCGTTCCAGAAATACAGGAGGGACAGTCGTGACATGGGTACGGAAACTTGCAACATGGCTGTTTGGTTATTCAGCGGTGGGAGGGAGCTACCTGTAGTGAAGTGCACACTGTGGACTAAAGGGAGGAGAGAGGTGAATCCATACTAACATTTGTTATCTCTATGTATTTGTATGAAACAGAACATTCAGTATCTGTTTCAAAATAACGGTACGCTTTCAACGTATAGTATTTGAATGATTCATTTAGCTGCAGCTTCATTGACGGTATTTGTTATAAAATCAAATCATTCCTTGCCCCTGCTGGATTTTAGTTTTTGGACCTTGCAAATGGAAAATGTAATTGTGTACATATGTAAAAAAAAATAATATTATAATTTTTTTTTTTGGAGATTCAGAATCTCTTTTGTAAGAGAGGCCTGACAAAAAAAGCAGCACATAAAAAGTTTCAATCAAATGTACATAAAACAAGACATTCTGCAAAAAATCGTAAGCATATAAATAAAAAACCTTATCCATGAAAAATTTCTAAACATCTAAAGGTGAAAAACACTGACAAGGCCATGTCGTGTCCTGTTCCAATTGTTGTATTCTGGCTCAAAAAATATGTAATTAGACAATTTCCTTAAGCTTTATAATTTTAAAATATAACTGCAAGTAAAACAGATGAATGTGATTACATGTATTTTATGTGCTCTGCAGGGGCAGCCAGGTGTGTGTTTATATGTGTGCATATGTAGAACAAAAACAAGTAAGTGCAGTGAATATACATGTATCCTTTTCAACCACAGCTAAAAACGTATTTTCGAGAGCAGTATTGATCCCCCCACAACATTCTTTTCACCTGAATATTCAGTTAGTGTTTAGCCTGAGGCTTGAGTTTTACAATTGTGTATTTTTTAGGAACATTTATTTATTTAATCTTTCACTGGGATTGTTAGTAGACTACACTTTTCTGTGCAGTCAAAATTTATTTGAAGCATTTTTTCCCACACATGGTTATGACTGTGAATGTGAAGTATTAACCTAACCTCCTCTCTCTCTCGCTCTCTCTCTCTCTCTCTTTCTCCATAGTGATCCCCTGGGTGCAGAGATGCATAACAAAGAGGTTGTGTAGAATTTATGACCTCGCCAACCCACCAGTGCCCGAGGGCTTGGTGCCAATGACTTTTCCGGCATTTGGGAGGCATTAGCTTGACAGGGCAATATGAGAATGTTGAATTGCACACACACAATAAATAATGAGTGTGTGGGGGGTGGAGTAAGGTGGGGGTGGGGAGTAGACAGGGACGAAGGAAGAACCCTGGTGATGTCTGCCACCCAGACATAATAATATCAAATTTATGACTGGCACCTACTTCCCACCCAGAGACCAATAGGAGATGATGCCCCAGTGTCGTCAATAGGCATCGGATATAATTTCATCACAAAAGCCATAAATCTCATTTTGCTTATATCCGCCACCGGACAGGAAATGCGTTGGTCTCTGATTGAGGTTTTGCGTGTGTGTGTGTGTGTGTCTGTGCGTGTGTGTGTGAGTGTGCCTGCGTGCACAAATGTGTGTTTAGAGTGTGTGGCTGCTGAACATTATTGAGATATTCCAAAAAGACTTACCCTTCACCCTGCTTTTCCTCATCACCCAGACATCAATGGCAGAATTTGAGAGAGCGGCCATGAAAGAAATTAAGGAGAGATAGTTATGTGCAAGCATGACTAACACTTCCGTCTGTCTGTCTGTCTGTCTGTACTCCTAGACTGAGACACAAACACACACACATACACACACACAGACACACACACACAGCAACTGAGACATTCTGAAAATCTGAACAATTCATGACCAGTGTGGGCTTCTTGATTCTGAGGTAATATGTTGAATTACAAGGCGGTTGTCCTTGTGGCCATTGGTCTTTGCGGGCACTAACACACACACTAACAGGCTCTGTTCATATATACTGGTATGTATGTATTTATGTGTTTGTGAGTTTCTAAGCCATCCCGCTTCTGTCAAACTGCTGATTGATGTGATGGCCAGACTCCCCACAGTCCCAGTGAAGATGTAATGCCCAGTCTGCAATAAAAAAAAGAAAACTACTGTATAATAAAGGAACAGGAAAGTTCAGGAAATAAAGAGCAATGGTGTCTTTACACGGCTGGTGTCCAATCACCATGCTTATCATCCTCTCAGAAGCTGTCAGGGGATGACGGTGGAGGAGGCTGACCTATAGCTCGACACCGTCTCTTTCAGGAGTGATGTCACGCTCTGCAGAGGAAGCAGGTCTCAGCCAGACAGGTAGAGCAAACAGGGTTGCCATGACAGCTGGCATAGGGAAAAGGGTACTCTGAGGGCTTGTACCAGTAGGTCAGCGAAATTCAGCAGGAACACACCAAAAGAAATACCTGAAGGATTGACAGGCTTGACAAGACCCTTACTGCTTACATGAATTGTTGCCGACCCCCACGCCCTGTGCAGTCATAGCCAAAGGTTTTAGTGATTGTTGGGTCATGTTCTAGGTTAAGGTGTTTGTCAAGATGTTGATACATTTTGAAAACCAATTTGCATACATTGTTTGCATTTAAATACATGTCACTGTTTGTTTGTTTTTTTACCTATTTTCTCTTTTAACGTCATCTTACTGTAATAACTTGTCTCAAGTTGCATACATGTTTTGTTTTAACTTCTCCATAAGTGAAGACCTAGTTATTTGGAAGATGTATTTACAGACAAAATGGACCTTGGAGGACCATTTCAGTATCTACCTTGACTGTCAATGTTAAATTAGGAATACCAAAACAGCTGAAGGTGTAAAGCTTGTTATGTTACCGAAAAGCATCATTTTTAATCCTTGCGGTCACTATAGCCTAACCCTAACCGTCTAAATCCTATGATGATGACACTGCAACATTTCAAAAATTGGTTTTGGACTGAAAATCCTTGCATGAAATATATTTTGCAAGTCCAGCCAATGTTGACATAATGAAATGAGTTATTTTAATGTGCTGAATATCTGATGAGGAGCAAGCTCAGCAAGCTCCTGCAGTCTCGGAAAGCACAGATGATTGGAGATTGATTTCAGATGGATTTCCAAGGGGGGTGTACGTGAAATCCCTGGCTTGCACTTAAAATGAAGGAGAGGATGATTGCTTGTCTGGTTTCATACATTTAGGTATGTGATCTGTTGATTAGGATCTACTTTACCTGCGAAGATAATATTTTTAATCAGGAACAATGGGTCCGGTCCAACAATGTTTGTGTTAGAGTGGCTGTAACACATTCTTACTGTGCAATGACTGCCATGATTTTAGTAAATGTCATACAGGTTTATTGTTTCGGCACGATGAGTGGCTTCAATGCTTTCAGTGAATCCCACCCACACAGTTTACGTGAGTCAAATGAAAGTTGGCACAGCACTGTATCTGCGACGTTTTTGGTGGTAATTATAATTCGTGATTAATGGTATTTCATTTGTGAGCAGAGAACACTCTGCAATTGGTGCACCTTTTATTAAAATCCCGTATCTGCATTTAAGGTGGTAAAATCAGCTGAAGACTTTGTCCCTTTTTATATATATATATATTTTAAATTGATCAATTGCAATGCTGGCTTGTATCAGGGAGCATAGCTCATTAGTCATGGAGCCTCTCTGATAGAGTGTATGATTCATATTCCTTCCATCTTCGATACAGCATGACGTGTAGCTAGCTGACCGTGCTAACCTCTTGACACTGCCTCAGTGTTAGTGTTTAACAAGGATGTAGTGAATGTCCCTCTGTGGACAGAGATGACCCTCAGAGGAGGCCAGGCAATCTATTCCATTGACCCGGCTTCTTCGTCGCTGCTTGGCTGAACATTAAATCCAGCTGCAGCCCGGCTTTATTTTCTTTGCTTTGAAAGGGCATATTTATCGTTTTCAATTATCCCCGATCCATAAAAGCTGACCTCACTCTCTCAACTATCCCTCTCTGATATATTTACTCAGAGGAGAACGGAGAGCCGGTCAGGGTCTGTGTGGCATGTTATGCTGTGAGGTGGGAGCGGAGGGTTGAGAGGACAAAAAGAGAGGGAGAGTTTAGGAGATATTGAGACAAATTGAGATGGATTGAGAGAGTGAGAGAGAGGGAGAGTTAGAGATAGCTAGAGAGGAAATAAAGCTGACTCTTAGTTGATGGAACCTGATCATTATCACACACTGTAGGAAAGATAGCAGCATAAATATAAATTTTAAAAAATTCATAGCGCTCATTCATTCACAGCACTCTCTGTAATTATGATGAATATACATCTAAATTATAACAGCTTTTCTCTATTGCTTTGGCTCAATTCTCAAATGAGAAGTTCAAATCTCTGAACAATTAGTTTCTTGTTCACACTAGATTTGAATTTCTTATTAATTTAAGCAAATTGCACCTGTTTTGGCATAAGAGTAAGTACAATTGTTCACAATTTGCACAATACTACAAAAACTACATGCACATGGCTTGCTGATCCAAACTGATTTTCATTATGAGTCTGAGTTTATTATCAGTGAAATTGTCATACTCTTCACAACCTCTTTCATTGTGGGAGCCATAATTTGCATAATGCTGCATACAATTATCAAAATCTGTCAGACGTGCTCCATATTTCATAAATATATATGACATGAAATGTGATGTCTGCTAAATTGACACATTTTCTGTTCACAATATAAATAACTTGACATGTAATAAGTAAGTTTCAATGGACATGTAACACATCGCTCCAAAAATAAATGACTGTAACTATACAATACAGTATTTACTTTTTCCACAACATTTTACCTACTGTGGAAATCGGTATCTAAAAAGCTCAGTGTGTTGCACAAAAGCATTCAGTTAGATGAAGCGTTACTTTCTTGTACAGTAAGCGGTCAGTGTCAACAGGAAAATGTGACATTTTAAATGTGTATATAAGAATGATTTCCAGGGTTGACTGTCAAGGCTTCACATGGGTTCACTGACACCTATACACTTTGACAAGTAGGCCTAGCGTACGGCTCACACAACGACAAAAACACTTTTATTTTCAATAACTAGGTTCTGAAGCATTAATGAAATGTTTTTGGTTGACTTATTAAATTATGTACAAGCATGAAATAGAGTTGTGATGTCCCATAAAACAGCTGTGACAAATACACTTAGTTTAGAGAATGTTCCGACTGTTTCAAATAATGAGCCTGTGCGATTAAGAACAACTGACTGACTGACCTGTAACTTTGGATGAATAACAATCTAACATGCAGCTCTTAGCACCAAATGTGGAACCAAAGGCTGAAAATCTCCCCCAAATCCATGTCATTTTCAAAAAGCACCAGGCAAGAGGTTTGTGGGGCTTGAAGGGAAAAGGTTTGGAGCTTGCAGTCGATATTAAAACAATGCCATCTGTGTGAATGTGCTACTTCCAGCCCATCTCTGTGTTTTCCATCATTAGCTAGCATGATTCCCTCTAATGCTTGTGGCTTTGCAGCAATACCAAACATCAAGTGTTTTTCTAGCTGAACTAATGGGTTTCAAGGCAGGGAAGTGATAAGTGGACATTTTAGAAAAATACATGGGCAAAACTGATTACTGCTTGACAGCCAGCCAGCCAGCCAGCCAGCCAGCTGTTACTGAGCAACATTATTGAAATTATGTAACTTATCGTAGAAATCACACACTACAAACAAAAAACACCACCCGAGCTTGGCTTGTAATACAAATACCAGCATGCACTAAGGTAAAGAAGGAGTCATCAAACTGGCACCTTAAGTGTTTTTCCCCTCAGTTTAATGGCACTACATCATACTAAGAAGGACGCCGGTTGGCTCCTCTAAAACGCTTCCCTCATCACCATTTATATAGGCTACTAATGAATGCCGATACAACCAATTATAATTAACTGTTCAGCAAGTGAACTCGTTAACCAAGGGGTTGAGGCAGGGAGGGAGGGGCTTGCCACGACCCAATCGAACGTCTGAACGTGCTCCAGTGGAATCTAAAGAGCTATTTGGTCCCTTCGCGCCACTCAGGGAGGGGAACACATACCCGCTCCCATCTGCGCATGGATCTCCTGGTCAGGCGATAAACATTTAATTAGCACCCTGTTCGCTATTTTCAAACGGCGGAGCCATCGTTTGTTGTGTGTTTGCTCAGATGGCCGGTGAGGCTGCCTGTGTTCTCATTAGAAATGATTATTGTTATGAAAAGAATCAGGATGTTCCATCCCGAGTGACAAACAGCGCCTGTCAACTGCACGACACAGTCAGGTCACATGAGATCTTCATTGTGGAAAAGAAGGCAGAAATATACGTCACTACAATTTAAAGATCAACTCGGCAACTCTCACTTCAGTCACAGAGTAAAGATAGTCCTTTGGTCCATGTAAAAGGTTAAGTTATCATGGTGTAACCAAAGTTCCCTAATTTAACACGAGGGGTCTATGGTGAATTAGGATTCATCAAACTCCCATCAGAGTGTACAGTTAGACGTGGCCTACTGCACCTCGTTGTGCTGGTGGATTTCCACTATGGAGACGGGTGTATTTTTATCCCCTTTCCCTCGGTGACACTCACACTGTTCCTACACAATGACTTCTGTAACGGCTGCCTGCCTACTGTCAGACCCTCACTTCCTGAAGGCTCCTTTTCACCCTGCGCCGCGTGTCGCCGTCGCTGGCTGCCATGATTCATCCGTTACATCTGGAATCACACTGTTTAAGCATGTACAGTAAGACAAGCAGAGGTTGTTTTGGACGTCACAGAAGTACATTTCCTCATGCTTCTTTCAAATGTTTCTCCTTCCACACGTCCCTGATGAATGAGTCATGTTCAAAGCGGGCGGGCGCCCGGGGGGGAAGGGGTGGGGGGTCTCTTCTTATAACGCAACAATGGCAGAGTTCTACTCCGAAGGCGAGCGTTCTACCCCCCCCCATTGGCGTCTCCATGGAAACCTCAGCGGCAGATTGGCTTGGGCAGCGACAGAACAGTGCGGAGGCAGGGTGCACCGTGGGATTGCCCTCTGACAGCCGCTCCTGGTCTGCTCCCTCTCAGCCGGCTTCCCTGTAAACACAGGCTGTCATGTGCTTTGACGTGAGCCGCCAACGGCATCACGCGCTCCACAACCCAATCCGTCAACATCCATGTGCCTGTGATCGAGATGACACCCTGTTAATTATGGAACACGACGGAAGTATTTTTACCTGCAGCCGTAACCCTCAGAAACTCCTCTTTCAGACTGATGGTGGGTTTGGACATTGCTCACACCCTCTGTTGAATGGGGTAGCCATTTCAGGGTGAGGTGGTTCTTGTTGAAGCCGGCGTGACGTCAACGCGTCTCCTTTCTGAGGGGGGTGTCGTGGCAACGGACCTATCATAAAGGAGTCGTCTCCGGGATGAGTTCTTAGTGTCAGGCTCTTTGGCAGGCTACACGTTGGCGTTTCAAGGGGTCCTGAAGGAGGAGATGGGCAGGGCTGGAGAATATCCCACCACACATAATAGTTAGTTCTATCGCTTTAGAGGTCTCTAATACTGCCACCTTGATTCCTAGCTTTAGGCCCGATAAGAGTAAAACATTTTTCTGTGCCCTAAGACCTCACTTTCCTCTGCCTGTTGAACCTGGGAATTGAAGAAACAGCCACCGATAAGGAGTCCAACTTTTTGGGTGGAAGTGGTTTCAAATGACTATGCAGCTATTTTGGCCGCGCTGTATGAAAGAGATGTGTGGGCTTTAGAAGGAGGCAGTCGGGTGAGTGCCTCTGGGCTCATGCTCTATGGACCAGCAAGATCTTTTACCATCTGGCTTTGAAAAGAGAGTGTGCTGTGCATTCAAAAGTTGTGTTATTATATTATGTTGTTATGTACCCACTCATATTTCACAATGCCTTTTTGAGTGTTAAACTGAAAAACCATAGAGAAATATTGGTCAACACTAACTTCTTTTCTAAAGTAGAGGCTCAATAATGTTTTGAAACATTTCCTTGAAAACATATATAGAATATATCAGGCTGGATAATAGATATGGCCCACTGAGGAATCCAATACCAGTTTGTTTGAATTGGTATGTTTATGCACAGAGCCAAATCACTGTGCATTGTTTCTCACTAGGAAAACGCATTGTGTAACTCACTGTAACTTTCTAAGAGTATCCCATACTAACTTGTGGTGTTACAAAGTTACAATATGTAAAGAATGCAGGAGGCATTGCCTGTCAATTGTTCCCCAGTACAAGGTTCAAGCCTCAGGAAAGCTGACAAGAGGATGTCCTGATAATAGCTATCGTAAAAGGGAGCCACAATGGGAGAAAATACATTAGATGCAAGTGATTCAACTTTATGATGAAAAGATGGAGGTTGCACCACTTACTGTTTACATTATTAATGGGTTCGTGAATCTGTTTGGCCATCCAGGCCTGTTAACCCAATGGACTGGTAATGGATACTATTAGCCTGATTTCCATTGCAGACTGAGCAGGTCCGAGGATGTCTTAGTCAATTTTATGGCTATTGCATTGCCAATATTGTGCACTGTTAGAGTGAATGAGGAAAAATTACCTCAATTGAAGTCATAATAAATGTTAAAAAGAAGGTTCAAGTTTATTCAAATATATAGTTATAAAGCTCAATTGTCTTGTGGCTGTAATCATGCTTTGTTGGGTGGGAAAAAATACTTTACCTTTACTACCTTATTTTTTTATTGGTTTACATTTCTATTGTAAATAGGGTTGTTTGACATTTACTCTTATCAACTAATTGGGCCGGGTATTGATTCCAGAAAATGTGAGACATCAAGCAATTGTTTGGGACATCAACTATGTAGGGTTATTGGTGTACTACTTCTTGTGTGTAAATTACTCTTCATCAATTTTGTAGATTATCCATTAATTCATAAATTAAATATTATAATCGATTAAGGTGATGAAGGGTAATTCTATACGGAGCACCACCACACAGAATTTTGCATAGGCTATGCACGGTTCTGCGGGAAACCGAATCAATTTAGCATTAATTTAATAATGTAATAGTTAACT
>JAVQIZ010071803.1:0-17565 GCA_036023535.2 Galaxias brevipinnis
CCCCCCCCCCCCCCCCCCCACCACGACTTGTCAAAGAAGAGAAGCACGCTTAACATTGAGACATTACTCATCCTCATGAAAGCGCTAAGCCTGATGGAGCTCTGTTCAAAGCGGCGGGGGCTGGACGGTCTTACCCTGGTCACTCCGATGATGGTCAGCACGTCTCCTTTACAGAAGGGCAGGTCCTGCTCGTTGGTGGACTGGAAGTTGTACTTGGCTACACACTCTGTGCCAGGCGACCATGGTGTCTGTATCACAAGACAGAAGCAGAGGGGACACACACACACACAACAATCAGAGGCTGCACTGCAGTAATCTTTAGAACTGGCCTCACTGAGTCCTCCTATTATGAGCCTACGGTCTCAGAGACTACATCTATAGCTGTAGCTGTGAACCTCCGAAGGCTGGAGGTGTCACATCAGTCTGGCAATGCCCTCATAACAGGAGTCATTTTTAGAAGTCTGGCGATAAGGGTGGCAGCTCAAAGCAACACGTGTGTGTGTGTGTGTGTCTAATGTAATGTTCTTGAAGCTACGCACAGCTGGTGTGTGTCTGATGTGATGTTCAATATTTGGGACCCAGCCCCTCTGTCGTTTCACGATAAGAGGGCAGAGATGAGTGAGCGCTAGCTGGAGCAGAGTGTTGCCGTCCGAAGGTGATCATAACCACTAGGCCATTTCTTGCTACTAGCATACCCAGCTGCATATCACGCCTCTGCAGCCCAGAGAAGGGGAAACTGTATGCGTGTGTGTGCGTGTGTGTGTTGGGGGCTCACCTGGATCCCAGACATGGTGAAGGGAGGGGGGCAGCGGGTGTCCTCAAGCAGGCAGGGGTCACTGGTCAGCTGGTACCATCAGAGCTGCAGGACAGAGAGAGGAGTGCTCACTCATCGTGGCTGTGACTCATCTGACTGAAATAATACTGCACCCGAATGCACCACACATGACAGCACACACACACACACACACACACCCACACCCACGAGCACCCACACCCACAAACTCAAAATAGACCTGGTCTAAACACTCACTTCCTGTGGCACATTAAGCAAAAGAAATAGCCAGGTTCAATTGTTCAGTCTACCCTTTGGCTAATAACATGTGCTACGCCCGTATAAACAGTAGAGTAACTCGAAGCGGCAGAAAAAGAACAAGCTCTGTAGTTTCATTCCGCAGTGCTTTTCTTCTCGCTGGTTCAGGGTCACCTTCGTTGTGAGGCGAATGCAGGGGAGTTTATCCTCCCAGGAGATCAGAAGCCTCCCTCTGTTGTCTGGCCTGGAAACACACAATCCAATCTGTGGCAAAGCTCCACAGCGGGAGAACTAGGATGCACAGGCTTATTAGCGGAACGAACTGTGCATAATATGCAGGCAGAGCACAGCAGATGCCTGGCCTGGGGCTTGCGAGTGTGTGTGTGTGTGTGTGTGTGTGTGTGTGTAATTTAGTTTGTGTGTGTGTGAATAAGTCTCAAGAGAGAGAGACTAGAGAAAGTCTGAAAGCAAAAGCACTGCCATTCGGATGATGCCCTGTCGCACACAGACACGAACATAATGTGTGGTCTGAAGGGACTCTAATCAGAGATAGCATTGCATGAGTATTCACACAGATCGCTTCAGACCACGACATGAACCTCAAGCTTTTCACAAAGTGGTCTGATCCCAGAACGAGGTCATGGTCAGTCGAAAGAGGCCAGCAGTCTGTCAGGCACACAGCTCCATCTATCGCATCTCCCTCCCCACTGGCCCACAACAGGAAGTGAAAGAGAGAAAAAAACGGAGCAGGGGGGAAGTAGCTGAGCCATATTTTCCGATGGCTTAGTGCGAGGAGGCGTGGTGACGGCTGGTGTCAAGGCAACCTCCATCAGGGTAGCTGTGTGGGAGGGGTAGTCGGTATGCCGCTCCGATCAATATCCCTTCCAAGCTGTCAACAGGGCAGTATGCAGGCTGGCCATAGCACCCGTTTAATCAGAGCACTCATTCTGACTCTTCTGATTGTACGGCCTTGGACTTGGTTATGTTTTGTACAGTACGCTGTATCAATGGCCTTACTGCTGCGAACAGTCATATCCTGTGCTGCTGAAACAGGAAGTAGTATAGTTGCAGACCATTGTCGATCTGTATGCAAACTGACAGCCAAATATAGATGGCTCTGGCACGACCAGCCGGCACACACTTTCTATACAGTGCCGTTCTTTAGGTTAGAGAGCAGCTTTCAAAAAGAAAGATGGCCCCCCTACCAAGCGGCGCTCACCAATACAGTCAGACTGGCTGGCGGAGCAGTGACAAGTGAACATTATTCTGATCCTCCGACCGCAGCACTGAGGAATGCCTCCAGAGCATTCAACCCTTACATCACAACAACATCAATCAATCAAATCAGTTGCTATGGCGATGCTGTAAGGAGTGGACGTAGGCTGGCGTCGTTTGTTCGCCGCGTCACAGCATTTTGTCAGATTTATTAATATAATTTTGTTTTGTTTCCGTTTATGCTGGTTGTATTGGTATAATGTGTTTTGTATTCGGTTCTGAAGGTTTCGTTTTTTCCCAGGATTTTAACGCTAAGGGACACTTGAAGGTTTTATCCTAGTTAATTTAATGTATCACTGGTTAGGTGTTGTTGGCAAGGACTTGTTATTGTTGTTGCTAGACTAAAAGGCTAGCATTGGACTACACTACAGCTCGCTTACAGGCCGGTAAATAAAATGCAGCTAGCATCTTCTCCGACTGGCATGGCGCCGGAGTGCTCCATCTCTCAGCTGCTCAGCTTTAATGGCTACAACACTCCGGCCTGCACTGAACTTGGATTTCTTCACCGGCCCAGCTGCATCCGCTGAGGTTCCGGACGATTGCTTTTCCCCCTGGGTCGGAGCGCTCCACTGTCCATCCCCTCACTCATTATGAAAAGGTGCATCTGCAGCCGACATAGTACCTAACATCTCTGCTCAATGGGTGCCCGGGCGTTCAGAGCTGCAGCCCCTCTGTCTGTGGAATGCCTTCCCAGACCATCTGAGGATGCACAGACTCATCCTCTTTCTATTTTAGATAGCCATCTGCTAACTGTGTTTTAATGTTGTTTTATGATTTCAATTAGGCTGTTTTTCTGTTGCATTTATCAATATTGTATATGTTTTGTTATGTTATCTAAATGTTGTTGTGGCTCTTTGAGATTGTTTATACGATGGAAAGCGCTTTACAAATAAAATGCATTATATTTATTATTATTATTATTATTATTATTATTATTATTATTATTATTATTATTATTATTAATAATAATAATAATAATAATAACAACAATAGTCATATTTCTATCACTGGGAGTTCAGCCACTGGAAGGCTACATGCCTGGGCTCCAAGCTATCTGTGTAAAACAAAGCCATTATATTACCCAAGCTTTCGGCATGAAAAGAGCCACGGAAAAAGTCAAGTGTGGTTTACGACAAGGCCAATAAATGTCTCATTTCTGGCAGACAAGAAAAGAGCTCTTTTCCAGTGAGAAGTAGACTTCACACTCAGGTTAGGCCTTCAGCTTATTCAGCTTTTAAAGCTCACCTCCCAGCAATAAGGTGCTGATTGTGGAATCTGCTTTCTCACTCCTTGACTCTTTCTCTCTGGATGCTCAGCAGCAGGCCCAAGTGCCGACGGCAGCGCCATGGCAACGCTTTGCGTGACGTAGGCCTATGATGCAGCCTTGCACCCCCTGTAGCGTTGCGCCTCTTACTCTGTTATGGTAAATGACAGTCATTAAGACTTCTCAGTCTAAACTCTCGAATGTAGGCTGGGCGACACCGCAATAACCACAGACTTAGTCACTGTGAGACGTATTACTAACTGTTAGTACAATCCCTAAAGCGCCATACAATCGAGAGATGTCATTAGTTTACCGTAGGCTATATATCGAAACAAATTGTGGTGCAGGTGACAAGATTGTATCAAGAATATGGGCTATTGAAATGAATGAAACTCACAATTCTTTAGGAGCCACTACAGAAGGAAGGTCTCCCACATTGGCAAAGTCAGAAGGCTTCTAGCACCCATGGAACTGTGTATGCTTAAATAAACGAATGGCAACAAAACCATGTGTTCCTAGTGGCTTTATCAACCCAGAGGCCTCTGAATACATTGAGTCGTCCCTTGCTACCGCCTCTTAACTATGCCACTAACAGCCTAATTAGTCTAGTGATGTGATATGGCCACATTGACCACACATGCGGCTGTTCAGGCGTTTCACTTAAGGGACAATGTGTGTACAGAGCTCGATAGCAGAGGTTTTATGCAGGCATCCCATGTGTGCCTGTGTAGTGCTGACATGCCGAGCTTTGACTCTAGTTCAGCACAAAGTTGGCACCGTATAAGATTTAATGGCATCAAAGGAACAGGGAGAAATATGGAAATGTGGCGTACTCTCTATGCAAATGCATCGCAAGAGCTAACACAACACACAATCTCAGGCTTGAGGCTCGGCGGAGTGGACGGTACAATGTGTCCCGTAAACAAAACGGACGGCAGCTAGTAATGCAAACCAAAATGTTCCCAAATGTAAAAACCTTACCGGACGACTCATAACACAACCGAGAAAACCACTGGAAACGGTATGCAAACGACTCGAGCTGTTGACACAGCTGGGCCTATCGTGTCAGCGTCTGTGCAGAGGCAAGCCAGGACACAGGCTGGGGACGTGACCGTCCTCTCCGCGCCGTGAATAAGTGACGAGGCGTCCCCTTGAAAGCCCAGCTCATTACAGCCTTTGGCTCACCAGACCAGATACAACCTCAAGTCTGCCCTGTGCAGATCGAATCATCAATGACCTAGGGTTTTGTGTGGTCACTTGTCTGTGAAGACGAGGTATTGGAAGAGTGCATGCACCGAGGATAATCAGCCTGATGCTTACCATGGGGCCCCAACCGTGACAGGGACTTTGCGCAGTCAGCTCCCCTCAAGCAAGAACCAGGAAATGGCTTCTAATGCTCTGAGCGCAATGAGATCGGATATGCCACGAAATGGAGAAGGCTCCAGGACTTATGGTCCACTGTCCTTTCATCTGGCAGCCCCTGGTGTGAGCCACAGCGGGCTGTCACAAGCAGTGTGCCTACATGGTCCAGTGGAGGGAAAGCCACAGCAAGAGGTCTAGGGAGTAGGCCAGCACAAATAAAGTCACATTTTAATATTTAACGGCATGCTTTTGCTACAGGTGGCAGCATTCAACAACCAGTGTTCCTCGAGTAACAACGCAGTCTCACTGACAAACATCCCATAGACTCTGTGCACCGCACAATTCAGGGGGGCAGTAGCAACATACGAGCACGGTAATGATCCGTCTTCTTCTCTACAGAAGAAAGACTCGTTTGAAACTGGTGATAGATGTGAATGCCTCTAAAGTTGAGAATCGCAAAGGCGCTCCGAGTCGGCCGGCACAGTGTGGAGGAACGGGGGAGGCGGCTGGAGACGGCAGGGAGAGGGACAGGGAGAGAGAAAGAGAGATGCAGAGACAGCGATAGAGAGGGAGGCATCCCCCAGCTCATTAAACAGTGTGCCTGGCTCTGCCATCTGCTGCACGCCACTTTCTTTTAGCCATCGCTCTCGTCTCCCGTTTTAGACATGGTCCGTTGTTCACGGTCCCACAGAAATGGCTGGACCCATCTGTTGTTTTCCCCGTTTCTCTCGCTGTCGGTCTTATGCGTGGCCCTGATCCATCCATGGCCCTAGCATCAGAGGCTTGGGGTCAGCGCAGGGCTGGCGTCCTCCAACTTGGCTGACTCCTGACCTGACTTTCACATCCACAAGGCACCTACAGACACTACTGAACAGATTGAAACCACGACATAGGCACTTCACCTTTTCATTCCTACTGTCTTTATCGTTCATCGGCTCATCACCTTTCCTGTACCCAGAGGAGGAGAAGCCTGTAGGTCTCGTCTTACACTGTTAAGAAAGGCTAGAAAGAGCCATAGAGATTATTCTACCCCCTTGTTCTATCAACATCCCGGTCTCAATGGCAAGTGGTTTGGGCGGGTGTGTGAGAGGAGAATACTGTGGAACACAGTCCAGAGGTGAAGGGTTGAGGATGCCCCCATCAGGCAGCCTGTCAGTGAAGGCAGTGAGCCAGGGAACATCTCCCTCTCTCTTCCTCTCTCTCTCTCTCTCTCATGGCCTGTGTAGGGAAGGAGGGAGGGAGGGAGAGAGGACTAGAAAGGCAGCCTATTGTCTGAGCTGCCAAGCCACAAGAGTTCTCCGAGCGGTGGCAATTTGCTCATCGCGCGCTATTCCTATCCACCAGAATTTCCATCCGGGGACAGAGAGGCCGCATTCATTTTCATGATCGAATACATTAGAGAGGCTAAGGAAGGGATGCATTGTCTCGGTGTGTGTGCCAGGGGAGGTTTCAGTCTAGTAGGAGATGGTTCATGTAGGGTAAGGTGGGTGGGCCTGAAACATCCAGTTGTCCTTGCAGTGGGGGAATGTTGAGCTGACAACAGAAAGCGCCTCACCAAACAAAATGGCTAGGAGGAAGTAGTCGAAGAGGAAGAGTAACAGATTGTGCTGGAGACATGAAAGGGAATTTTGAGAGACCGGGCAGCGGGGAAGAGGTTGAGCGCTGGCTGGGCTGGTGTTTGAGGCAGATGCCAGGGCCCGGTCTACCGGGATGCCCTACGGACTTCCTGGGAAGCAGGCGGCACCAATGCCACAGCAGTGTCTTCAGCCAGCCAGGAAGGGAGAGAGGGGAGCCACAGTCCGCCGGCCTGCTACTTGAATCCTGGCCTGCTCCTTCGCTCTACACAGCCACACCGGACACATGACCACTGCAGCTCTCTTACACACACGCACATCCACACACACGCACGCACGCACGCACGCAAGCACAGAAAAGAGGAGAGGAGAGCAGAGGAGAACTTGGGAACCTCCTGAAGGTATGGCAATAAGTTAGATGTTGCTTTAATCCAACGCTTCATCGGTCAGTAACACGATGTGTAACATTGGGAAAATTGGAAAGGTTAAAGAGCTAACGTGATGGTTAAATGTTAATCCTCTGCTTGAGACTGAGGACAGATGATGGGAGGGGCACATAGAGAGAAGGTCGTGAGGTTAAGGGCGGACCAATGGCTTAGCAAAGGGCTGCGTGCTAACGTTATGGGCTGTATGGCAGCGCTGCAGCACATTGGCTCTGACACTAAACATAAATAATGGAGGTACAACCCCTGCAGCCATCACACCCTCTACGCCAGCCAGTGCTGTGAATAATTAATCTTCAACCACAGACATCCATTAGCACCTGCCGCCGCAGTGCTGCACACACACACACACACATACAGGAAGTGACATTTGCCTCCCCATAAATCTCTTCTTAAGTGATTGGCTTATACATGTCCTGTGTTAAATGTTTGCTCTTCTATTTGGTTTCTATTCAAAGTTTATTCCTTGTAAAGAGGAGTTTTAAGTTCAATCATTCACCCTTCATAGGTGTTCCTAATAGTAGAGATATGTTGGAGGGGTGTTGGTCGCATAGGTCAAGGTGCTTCGCCTCAATGTATCCAGGCCTGTTTTCTCAAACCGATGCCCTGGATTCAGACCAAACCAAAACACATTAAACACAGCCAACACAAATGCAGGCAGACACACACACGCCCCTTATTTTTATCCCTGACTTTTGCATGAGCAGTTAAGACTTCATCTCTTCGGACAGCCTAAGGCCTACCCTTCACAATGGATGAGTCCTTCTCTCAATCAAAGCAGGCTATAGACTCGGACACAAGAATCACCCATTTATGAACTGCTTTATATGAATTGTGCAATAAGAAAATATACAAAAATCTGTCTGCATGCACGCATAGAAAGTTGTGAAGAAAATAACCCACTAAGGAGGTTGAGTCCAAGACTTATCTAGGGCTGGGTAAAAAAAAAATAGATTTTCAGATTAATCCCGATTTTCATTTGGTTGATTCGAAATTGATACTTAAAAAAACGAGATCAATCTCTTAAATCAATGCTTTTACTCGTGAACACGTGTAGAGACGTTAAGGCGCTCAATGAGTCGGTCAAATTGTGTGTGATAAGGAGGAGGTATATTGATTCCAATGCAAAGCAGCCCACACATACGTGGACTATGAGTGCGGCCAGCCTACTTTAGTTTTGTTTCCAGTGGGAAGAAATCGCACGGAAGTTAATGAACCATCAAAGACGAAAATAGTTTGTTGTTTTCACCGATGTGTCATAGTCGGATTCCTGAGAACAGCGGAGGGGATACAATAATTTGATGTGTTGAATAATTCTAAACTATTAATAACAAACTATTAATCAACTATTCCATTTGTACTAATCTATGTCATGTATGGATTCTGCTAATAACTTGCTTATTGTTTTGAGACAAAGATTTTTTTTAATTTGAGGCCAACAATACATAGGCTAGTATGTGATATAAAATATTAATACTACTATACTGGGATACATGTAATACTATTGTATAGTAAATTTGCCTTGCAAAAGCTTATGTAAAAAAAGAGCCTCTTTATGTTAAGTTTGTTTGTTTTTATATGTATAAAACGTAATTTAAAATGAAGCAGTCTTCCTGTTGAATAGGGCCCCTATTACAGGGGTTTATGTGAATAGAGGACAGGGAAGGAATATAGCCTACACTATTTTCGATTCCAAAGCACTGTGATGTACAAGTGTGGATAACAAAACGTCATGCTTTGAGCCCAGTTTCTGACGTGTAAGGAGTGATTTAGATGGCTCTGTTTATAAAGCCTTGCACACTCTCATGAGTTCAGCAGCACCACAGCCTGAGGATAGGGGGTGTGGCACTGAGCAGCGTGCACCATGCACCAACCTAAATATCTAGTGGCCCTTTGATGTCTAAGCTGGTGGAACCATGCAGTGCAGTAGGCTTAGTAAAGCCATGGCCGCAGGCAAAGCTTTGAGGTATGATACAATCACACTGCAAACCCAAAATCTTTCCCATGCAGAACCTGTAGACAGTCTTATGTTAGCTGGTGGTAAAGATTGGTGTAGTAGGATGTCAGAGTCAGTGACTCGGATTAGGCTGACAGGCGGAGAAACACAAAAGTCTCCTAGTGCAGCAACCCAGCTAGCAGGGAGAATAGCAGGCTGTGGCATGGAGCCATTGGCCAGCAGCTGGATACAGGCTAACCTTGAACCCTCCGGAGTCTGTTCCAAGTCCACGGCTATATTACCAAAGCCGATCATCAAATGGAACATTATGATAAATAATGTAAAACATTCAAACATGTTAAGATACATAACGAGGTTAAAAAATATTCTAGAGAAACTTGAAACAGCTTGCCCCGTTTCCCTCTAAATGGACCTATAGGGCCTGGTCAGCGAGGCTCAAAAAGCTGCTCAACAGAAGCTTATGTGGGTTTGTATGGCAGTGCGTGTTGACAGAGAGAGGGAAGTAGTTAAACTTTTACCTTATAGCAATAGCATCTAGGCTACACAACTGAAACCCAAGTGTAAGTAATAGGAACTGACTGCGTTTTGTATGGAGGTATCACTTAGGCTTGCAAATCACAAGTGACCTGCACACTGTGTTACCTGAACGGTTTGTAACCCATGGCAACTTTCGACTCCCTACTTCTAGCGTTGGCCCAATAATTAACAATGTATGAAGTTTCTACTTGTTTTGAGTTTTTACACCAAGGTTCTACACTGTTTGGTCTATAAAATGTTGAAATGTTGAAATATCCGACACCAAACAACCACTTGGTAATCGCTGCCAAAAAGTTCCTATTGTTAAAAGATTAAATACCAACCCTACTTCCTAAATCAATCAGGCAGAAATTATTTTTAGACACAAGAAAGAGAAGAGGCATGTGTGTACTCCATCAAACAAATCGATGAAAATACAGTTGCATAAAGCGGCAGCCAGTAATATGCTAGTAATGGACTGTGAGTACTTTTAAAACATGGACATTGTTTTGCTACATTGTAGAGTTTAGCAAACCCCACAAGTGAATGGTTTTGGCTGTAGGACAGAAATTGCACCGACAGACTTACTCAGCATAAAAGGGTTAATAGATGATACAAGATCTATCCATCTGCAAATTCACCAGTGACACCAAATTAAATGGTACATTCAAAAGAAAATACTAAATGGACTTAGTACTATAGTAGTAGGCCTACATTTGGATCTGCATTGACAAAGTGCTAATGTCAGACAAGGCAAGTTCAAAGAAAGCTATATTACATTGATTGATTTTAAAACAAATCTGTTAGTTAGGATATGAAGGTAGGTATCAACTTCCTCACTGAGACAGAAATGTTTATGCGTTTCAGCCAGTACACCATCTAGGCTTACCTAATAAAATAAGCATACTAACCCAGCGCACACTTCAACCAGGTAAAGTGACTGTCGTCAAAATAAGGTTAGGTGTCAGATAACCAGAGCCTTTGATGATCCCTTGGATTAATGTCAGACAGAGTTTCTTCCCTCTGAGAACCTCTCTATAATCTAGTAGAGGTTACTAGTTCTACAGCTTTGTGTCAGTACCATCAAAAATATTGATATCTTTAATTTAAGGTGAAAAGTAGCAGAGCCTGGATAAATCAATAGGGAACACTTCCCCCTTTTCTAAGAACACATTGCAAAGTAAGAACCTTGAAATCTGTCTCAAGAACAGCAGCCAGCTATTACAAAAGTGATGTAGTCCCCAGTATCAAAAGACTTTGATAAGTCAATGAATGAAGAAATATTGTTTTATATCATAAAGAGCCTGTTATGTAATTTACAACAACATGATATACTTCCTGTTTCCATCTAGTAAGTCACAGAGAAAGCCATCTAGCACACAGGTAAAGTATGGTCAGGGAAAGTGGAGTGTGGGAAATGTCCCAGGTCTCAAGAACAGCCTGGCATATGTCCCATGCTGAATCTTTACTCCTGCTTTACTGGAGACCACAGGGCTATACAAACCCTTAAAACAACATACGAGTGAATTGTTTTCAACCAAATGTCTGTCCTGTCTAAAGTAGTAAATGTGGCCAAATAACCAATAATTACTCTCAATCTAGTTGACCAGAGAGACAACAGCTCTCGACCCATGCTGTTTTACATTGCTCCAGTCAGAGGAGGAAGTGACCTTTCCATTGAACCGTATTTATATTCAACTCATTAAATTAAATCGGCCGCAACAAAGACAAAACCTGACTGGTGCCTTCGGAATCTGAAATTTAAGCAATCACCACACCCTCTTTAGGTTAGTGAAGCCAGCGGACACAGTGGTACAGTTTGTGAACCCTAGGTTGATTGATGTCTTACATTAAGAAGTGTAATTCTCCCGAGTAGTGCCATTTTGAAATCATCTCCTCCAAATGGTCATAAAATAAGATCTTTCTTTTTATGTTGCAGGTGTTACAATACTCCACCAAACAGCACACAAGAACACTCACGTTTCCCAAAATGACTTTCAAGCAGGGGGTTTCTATGTTCGAGTCTCTCAGATCTGTCCTTCATTAAAGACACACTTGTTACACTCACACGGCCTGTCGAGCAGACATCAGAGCACAGGCTGCATGGCCCACTCGAGGAGCAGCCTGCCTGGCCAGCCGCTGCCCAGATGGAGCCGACTCACTGTGTTTGTGACCAAGAAGGCAGCCACAATGCCTCTATTCTGTTGGGCGCCCGGAGGGGAGACAGCCTGTGGGGCCCAGCACAGCTCAGCGGCTTCTTAATGGAAAGCAAGACAAGAGAGCAAGACAGAGGAAGAACCAGTGTAGCTTTGTTACGATTGCAAAGTGCAAAACATTGCCATGAATCAAGGTGGGTTTATCAAAGTCTAGTTGTATATTTTAAACGAAACCAATGCCGCAAAAGACAGGTTAGAATGTGTAGGACAGGGACATTGCACATGCTTAAAATGTGTGAATGAGAAGATAGTGTAGAGTCTGAGAAGCCATTAGGCTTAGGCTACTTCCCTGCTGAGAGTCTAAGCCGAGCTCAGCATAACATAGCCAATTACAGTCCAATTCCTCATTACCCCAAAGAACCAAGGGTAAAAACACTGCTGAAACCATAAAATAGCACAGATAAGCTGACAACTGATAAATCTGGTCTTTTGCAAGTTGGTCTGTTGGGAGACTATGTCAATCCAAATGTCAGTCACTTGATCCTGGAGAGAACATTGATGCGGTCTATTGACAGTGTGCCAACAGTACACTGTAGGTGCCTTGGTGTGAGGGTCAGTGTTTACATGCGAGTTGGGACCTGTTCTCACTGGGACTTGAGGGCATCAGGCGGTCACCCAACATAGTGGTAGGTAAGTCTTAAGAAACACTTAACATATGGATCCCCAACATGTTGCTGTCTAGCTCACTAAATTCCCCAAGGGGATAATGGGTGTTGCCCCCCCCCAACCCCAACCCCATATCTTGTTAACAGATTGCTCTAATGAAAACAGAGCATGCTACATTAAGAACGTATTTGAGCACAAATAAGTTGCATGTGTACAACACAACAAGAAAAAAAGGAAGAGATGTGACTAGATCAAAATCTGGACGTACAGAAACACAGTATGTATCCCGTGCTGTATAATGTTATTAAAAATACTCATAGGTTATCTCAACACTCTAGATTGGAACATAAGTAAATATAAAAGAAAAGTGTCAGATTAACAAAAGCGCAAAAGAGCATGAATGTATGCCTATATTGCAGAGGTTGTGCAAAATATAAAATCTGAACATATAATTTAAAAATGATGTCAGTTGCCCCATCATATCAATTGGTTGAGCGCTGCAGTACCAGTCAAGACTAAGGAACGCAGATGCGGTGGCTACACACTGTAGCAGGCTAGCACTAATTTGTAACATAATGAAACATAAAATCTGATAAAGTAATAAAGATAATGGGCGAAAACACAATCCTTGAATATATTGATGAAAATATTGTACATTGTTAAATGATACATTTTAAGAACAATTAGTCAGCAGCGTTCCTTTGCAAAAATATTGCAGTACCACAGCGCGAGACAAAACACTGCTTGAGTGTGCACTGTTGCAACTCACCGTAATATATAGCGTTATGTTGATCAGATGTTGTCAACGAAGCAGATCCATTTGAATGATATCTATAATTAGGAGCATCTAGCTTTTTTTTCGTTGGAATATAGCAATCCGAAAATCTGTCTTGTAAGGATTGTATTTTTGTATAGAAAGCTCCTCAAGGCCTGTTAGAAGAGGAAATGGTCTCCACTCCGTTGAATAGTCCACGCATGCGCATGTTTAAGTTGCTAAATGTCAACGAATCGTGTGCTCTGAGCACAGCCTTGTGGCCAAGAGATGTTAACGAAATTATTTATTATATATACTGTATGTATATAAATTATGTTGTTGTGGAGCATTGCACGTCGGCTACAGGTGAACATTCGATTATAAAGTCCTAAAACATGGATAAAGTTTTGTAAAGCAATGTCTTGATCTAAACAAGCAGAATTTTGCTGCATGTAGCCTAGTATGTTGGACCTGCAAAAACCTTGCAACAAGGCAACGTTTGCAACTAGGCTAAATACACACGATAAAACGTAAGTCTCAGAAATCTACTATGTGTAGCCAACGGTTGTTTTTTTCTTTCTGTGAGACCGTTGGGTACTGTTTTACATGGTGTAGAGAGGAGGAGGAAAGCGGCCTTAATAGGCCCAACTGTATGCAAAAAAACAACAACTTGAATTTGCGACTAAGATAACACTTTTTAAAATTGTTCCTTCACTTCAGCTTGTACTTGGAGCCTTGCGTCTAAACCAATTGAAGAGCAAGTAGACTTAGCATTTAAATGACTCTGACATAACGCAGTAGGCCTATATTAAGATGCAATGTTACTTAGGCTATGTTAATGCTATTTCTTTATTATTACGCTATAGCATATACGCATATTACAGTACTGTCCATTTCACATGTGTGGGTCTCAGGCCTAGCTCTGTGTCGTATAAGCCTATAAACTGCATAGGCAGACAGGAAAGTCTTCTGATCTATTTATTATAAGCCATCAAACCCAGCAGGAATAAGGCAATGTTGTTTTGTTCGGTCAATGGCCTGGTGTACAGATGTCACAATGCTTAAATGTTTAAGATTGCCCAATCCTGGAAAACAAGTTGCCTTACTATTGCGTGTGATAACAGAGGTCAAATATGAAGCTGTGGAGCTGTAGTATTACTATTCTGAGTGTAAGGAGATGACAAACTTGCAGTCAAAAGGTGAAATATAAAGCAACAAATGAAACAACTGGTTGGTAGACTCTCCTCTTTTCCTCTGCAAGAAATTGAGGAGGCCTAGAGAAAGGGTCTGTTCTCAACTGCATGCAACAGGCCACAATGTTAACACATATGCGGTGTTTGCTTGACCGCTTCAGCCACTGTGTCGTCCTACGGCCTGTTGTTCAGAAGACTCTTTTAATGATTATCAGGTGAACCGGGGCCACTTGCACTGTAGCTCAAGAAGCCTAGAAAAAGGTTGCACCCTAACTACAGTCCTAAGGATTTCAGTTTGGTACACTTCCAAAAGGGGGCATTGTTGTCACGATATATGACTGTTCACGCTAACCATGCAATTTATTTTACTGATACAAGATCTCTAAAGCTGTAATTATTGCTTCCAAGAGGGTGAGCTTGTCGGTGATGAACCTGAGCATCCTTACAAAGTGTGGCAGGAACGTAATGGCCTTCATCTAGTAACTGGCAAGGTTTTGATCTGATGCCATTAGGCCCCTGTACATTGGGCTACTCAACTACGTGGGACTCTGGACCGTTTAAAATGATTCATAATCTCGCACCCCCTCCGTTTAAAGAGTGCCTGACCTATCCGTTCAGTGGCAGTGCCGGTTGGGCTAGACTAGAGCAGTGGTTCCCAATCCAGTCCTCAAGTACCTCCAGCCATGCCAGGAATTGGATCTTCCCTAGTGCCAGCACACCTGGTGCAATTAGTCAAGGCCTTGCTGTATGTGACTAATTACACCAGGTGTGTTAGAACCTGGGAAGATTAAATACCTGGAATGGCTGAGGGTACTTGAGGACTGGATTGAGAACCACTGGACTAGAGCATCTACTATAGGTGACTTGGTACCGCTGTTCAGAAAGATACCCTTTGGTCGATCTGCTCTCTAGTAGTAGTATTGGGGAAGTGGAATTCCATACACAGAAACATTAAAAACTCATTAAGCTTTGTAATGTTTAAAGCTTCGACTAAAGTCAGTACAAATGTGTCACCACCAATGATTGTCTAGTATTTATTGTATGTAACATTCGGATATTATCTATTTTGCATTGATGGATTTTTATGTATTGTTTGTGTATGTTTTATGTTGTGTTTCTGCATTCTGTGATTGTCTTTTGTCTACCTGCCCAGGGACGATCATATGCATGAACTGCCAGCTAACTCTGGTGCAACTACACTATAAAGCAGTATCACATCTTCATCCCACAGTTCTGCATGTCTTACAGACTAGATAAATATTTTTATCAGAAATACCTTAATGACAAATAGCTGCAACAATTGAGCACAGAATGTGCATAATTATAGAAATATGTCTTGCATTACAACTGTAAACCAGCTTACACTGGACAGATATCAAGATGACAGAAATGTATTTACCAAGTTCTTGGGAAATCCATCTGTTTTTCTTACCCAGACCCAATCTATGTTGTAGATACAGTTAGAGCTCCACTCTAATGAATGCTATCTAACCCTTCATGTGATTAGGGTTAATAATACATTTACTTATGTAATACCTTTCTTTACAAAGTTACAAGGGATTTATCAATGAGACAGCAGTTTATACAATTAAAAGCAGTGTAGACAATAGGTATAACACATGAAATAACACAATGGAAAAAAAAAGATTTATAAAATAAAAAAAAGGATAAAATTATGCTCATACAGCTGGATCTTTTGAATGAATCCATAAAATAGGAATTGGCCAACTGTGTGTTTATAGGAAGGCTGTTCCAAAGTCTAGGGTATCTATTGGGAAAAGTTTTAACTAGTTTTGAGTCTGGTCTTTGGAACATCTAACAGAGCTTTGTCAGCTGATCTGATGTTTTTGCTCACACACTTTGCTCTGTGATGTAACTATGGGCTGAACCATATCTGGTTGTGCATGTGCAAGTATAATCTAGAGGTAGGAAGTAGGAATTGGTAAAAAAAAAATCAAATAAAGACAAAAAACTTTATTTACCTGAGGTTTGAACACAAGATACGGCAATCACCCTTAGATTTATAGTAGCAGGTTTTACATTATGTAGTAAGAAACCAAACATGGTTTAGGATTATATTAGGGGATCTCAAGCTATTGTTAAGTAGCAGAAAATGTTATGACCTCCAAATTTTGATGATTACACATCATTGGTTATTGGTAGAAGGCAATAATCAGCACTTAAACACTGTGACACTAAGGTCAATGGTTCAAGAGTGTCATGAGGATTAGGACCTCTGAAACAGTACACATCTCAAACTAAGTAAGCTGCACTCTTTGAATTGACAGTAGCGTTACTATACACTTCAAAATACAGGCTTTCATGTGCAAATAAAGCAAGTATAAATAAGAGATAAAAAAGGAAACACACAGCCTGTCAAGACATTGTGTTACATCAGAATGTTGTAGTGGCTGATGGGGGTGAAGATTAACTTTTAAGATATATTACGTTCTTTCTCTTCTCTGTCTCTGGTTAGAAGGATCTTTTTACCTCAATACAGGAAGTCCATAGCAACCAGACAAAAGCAATGAAAAAAACTATGAAATTGGCACAAAAACGAGGTTACAGGTGTCTTGGTTGCTGTTACGGTTGTACAGGCAGTTGTCTGAAGAGTAAGTGATAATAACATGACTAACTGGTTACACAAAATACCGTTCAGTTTCAACCTGTGATTAGGATTGATGCCAAGATTACATCTGCCACCCCCAACAGATGCTCATATGTACAACTTATAACACATGCTCATGGGAAGGCCACAGGAAGAGAGGCCTGGATATTTTGAAATAGTTAGTATGGGATAGTGACTACCACACCATATTGAAACAGACTGAGGTCAAATTGACTGAAGAGCAGACAGATTTCAAATATACATAGAAAGTATGGTTAAACGTTATTTGCACTGTAGCTGAAATATGCAGTGCAAATACAACTGACCTTCCTCAGTGCACCTGGAAAACCTGGAAGAAAGTAGAATGACGAGTATAAACCTTCCAGATGAGGGACAAACATACTCATGCATGTACCCACTCAAACACACTAACCCTGAGAGGTGAGTTTGTGTATAATTAGCACACATCCTCACGCAAGGAGCCTTTTTCTGTTGGGAAAACTGCTTCCCCTGACCTGATCTCTTTCCCATCACAAGAGATTCCCGTTTTCATTTCTCATTTGTCTGCTGTCCATGCGAACAAAAGCAGATTGGCAGCCTTTTAAAAACATGACAAACACAAAGCAGCCACACTGAGACGCCTCTTCCCCACAGAGCAGAGTTCACACGAACCATTTCATTCATCCCGATCATCTCCCCAAAATATTTAGAACTGGGGCGGGGCTGGACCCCCCTGATACACCACCCGATACCATGCAGTCAAAATA
>JAVQIZ010071808.1:0-42896 GCA_036023535.2 Galaxias brevipinnis
TTCAATCTGGGTTTGGCTTACCTGTGTTTCACCCTCACCACCACAGTGTGTAAATCTGGATAAGTGTTCGATCTTTCGGCGCCCTAGATCAGCCATATAGCTGAAGGGTCGTAACAGTCACCCCGGCACTACTTGCAAATAGTTTGAGTGACAGCACTGGCTCTATTCCAAACGCCGGCAGCCAATCTGATGGTCTGTCACCATGGCTACAGGGCAAGAAGAGATTCTAGCACATACCCTAGCATTTACTGCTGCCAAGTAGGCAAATGGCTTTGTTGCCATAGGTGACTGTTTCATAATTCTGTTAGCATAAGAAAAACGAGACTTTGTGTTCTACAGTGAAAGACAAACACAAAGTTTATCTTCCACCCATAGTAGAGGAATGCTCACCTCTTTCACATCCCTCTGTAGCTTCAGATTGGCCTCCTCTGATCGGGTCAACTCCCTCTTGGCTGCCGTCAGCTGCTCCTCAATTTCCCCAACCTGCGGCCAAATAATGTCACACACACACACACACACACAAACACAAAACACACACACACACAAACACAAAACACAAACAAGCACTCATGCATACATGTACATACACGTTTTGGGTCAGCTTGAGATTAATTAAGGTATGATAGTGTTTTTGTGCAATTCGTGTGAAAACACAGTGGATAATTTACCTGTCTACACATTAGGGCCAGTCTCTCTTTGAGCTGGGCCAACTCAGATCTCTGTCTCTCAATCTCTGTTTCTCTCTGTCGGTCCGCCTCTCCATCATCCACTATGGAAGATGGGCCATTGGGCAGCCGCTGTACATAATGGACAATGATAATTAAGATTTACAATAAGTACACATTGGATATATTGCCGTATTTGGTTTTAACAGTGTCAATATTTCAAAGACATCCGGTTGCATACATATACTGTACAATACATCATTAATAAAAATCCAGATCTGTTTCTTTACCTCTTTCCCAGTGTCTAATCCTTGCTGACGTCGCTTGATTTGGTCCTTTAAAGACAACACCTGACAAAAAATAAGGAAAAACCATCAAGACAAGGTGCCTAAGTGGAAAAATGAGAGGGTGGATACGGTACACTGGGTGTAGGAAAACTCACCTCTTGGGAGGACGACTGCAGCTCGTCCTCCAAAGAGGACACCCGGGCCAGGGCAACGCGCAAGCGCTCGCGCACCTTTTCGTCCAGAGCCTTGTGGTGCTCAAACAGGGACTTGAGGGCCTTGAGGACCTCCACCTCACTGGAGACCCCGGCGGGGGACTGGGCCTGCCTCTTTACCACCGTCATCCTCAGGCTGCGCTCGTGGCGAGACACCAGGCACTCCAGGTGCTCCAGTAGGAGCTAGACGCACATAAAACGCGCGCACACACACACACACACACACACGTGCAAGCACGTACACAAACAAACACAGAACATTGAGGGAGCAGGATCAACTCTGATGAAGTGAGCATTCATGTAACAGGTAAAAAAGGTTTTGTAAATTAGCAACACTATCTTTGAGATCAGAAATGTTCATGCATTGGGACACAGAAGTGTAGAACATCATTGTCAACTATTTAACCCATTTAGACAACTGAGTGTTGTGTTTGATAGCTGTAGCTCCATTCGTTGTTCATTCTGTGTAATTAATTGGCAACCAATTTGTGTAAAGCACTTTGAGTCTTGAGAAAAGCGCTAAAAACTAAATACAATGAATTATTATTATTATTATTATTATTTACTGACTCTTGTGTTGTTTCTCTCTGCCTTAAGCTCAGCTATTTCCTCCTCTCTCTCCAACAGCTGCTCCCGGCAGACGTTTAGCTCTTTGGTCAGCACTGCAAACTCCTGTAAAAACACAAGGGGGAGCTGTTACTCCCACCATGCCTCCACACTGATAACAATGATAACACGCATTAACACATACAGGCCAACTATCAAAGATGACCCAGTCAAACAGCTTGACAAGACATAATTGCACGCACAAAAAAACAATGGTGCCAGACACAAATAAACAGATAAGCAGAAGAAGCAGGGCAGAGGACTTTCACTCTCCCACACTCTCACTAAAGCACTCACAGAAAGACACACCAACACACACCAACACACACACACCAACACACACAAACCCACCCACACATTTGGTAAAGAAAGTACACATTTGAGTGTTTAGTTTTGTTGAAGCTAGTGACCATAATAGTCAATATGAAAGGAACTATTCAATGTTTTATGTTCGAAAGTGGTCCTAATTATATGCTTAATAACGGTGACTGACAGTGTGTGTTTGTCTGTCATTAAAAAAAATTCCCGAAGGTCAAACAGACATGACAGTATGGAAACCATAGAGATGGAACAGTATATAGATTTCTATGATGGAAACAATGTAATATTTTAAACATTTTATTAACTAAATTATTTTAATTTGAGTAATCTATTCCAAATACAAACAAGAGTGAGTTTTTCTACATGAGATGATACCAATATGACAAATCTGAGAAATTGTTTTGTGTCTGTGGGAACAAAACCTCTGAAAATATTATAATATCCAATCATCTTCTATGAGCCATTCGGAGAGAAGCTCCTGTTCAACAGGCATGAGGACAGATTATGTTTCAGTGTTGATAATCATAACACTCCACTGAACCGATCATAGCTATTCCAGTATGCAGCCTCCCCGCTCTGAAGGCTGGCATATGGCCGTGTGTTTGTCTAGCATACAACTTTACTGTGCTCTCAGACGTGGCCTCTGCTCATGCGTGAACATGCCACAATGACACACATTCAGCACCACTAGCTAACTCACCAACACACGACACGCGACACAGTCTTGGAACATGTGACCATTAAATCGTACGTGTTCTCACATGCATGCTGTATACTGTACATGCTATAGGCACTGAGGGACAGGAAGGTGCAACTGGAAGTGGTAAAGCGAAGCTTTGCTTGACGGGAATCTTGACTGGACCTATTCAACAACAGAAACATTTGCAATACTAACAAAAAGTCCCGTAAATGTTGCTCATATAAATATTGAGTTAGAAGGACACATTAACTACAGGCTTCACAGGAGTGAGATGGAACAAGAGAGACACGGAGAGAGAAAAGAGACAGCCATGTGCAGATGGCACATGCAGGGCCCAGAGGATTTCATAACTCCGAGACAGCTTTTTGCCGGGAGTGTCTAAGACAGCCGCTTTGGAGCACCAAAATCCAATCACTCTGTGTGCCTATTTCTCATTTCCTGTCATTATGGTCAGAGAAGGGATATAATCATTACCCACACTGAGGTTTGTTGACTGGACTATGCCTTAAGCACCGGCTCTCCCCCCGTCACCCTCTCTCTAGTTTCACCTACCCAGCCCAATCACTCTTCGTCCATCGTCATGTGAAGCTCCTGCATTGAAATAGGCTCCAGAAGCCACCTTATTAGAATGCAGCAATATGCAAATAGCTCTGATTTGTTAACCGCCATGTGCGTGGTCCATGGCAGCAGTTGTCTCTGTTTCATGTTCCCTTCCCATCCCTCGCTTTTCTTCTTTTTTTCATCTCTGTCTCAATCTTGGCAGTGTTGGAACATTCAGAGCAGACGTACTCAATGAACCCTGCCAGTGTAGAATGTATTACAGTACTGCGAGCACCTGTGCGTGTATGTGTGTATCAGCAGATGTGTGCACCATATTGATCACTTTCTCAGGGAAGTAATATGTCTTTCTATCGTCGGGTCATTCTGCTAGGATAAGCTATACTTTTGTCTCTTTTATTACTTTTTTTTGGCTCCAGAAAAAAAAAAAGAAGAAGCGTTCCAGCCAAAAGAAACACAAGAAAGACATCCAGTAAGAAAACATGTCTATATTTCTATTGAACAGAAATGTTTACTTGATTAGTGTAAAGTAAGTCAGAGAACTGTGGGGGTATTATTAGTGTCCCTCAGCATTATGGTCGCCTGGCTCAATGAAACAATGCTGACATGTAACTCTGTAACTCTGGCCGTTTCCAAACAGGCCTCAGCCAAACCATGCTCAGCACACATGACAAATCTCAAGACATGGCCAATGCAGAGAGTCAGAGCCAACTTGTACCACACTCATCTTTCGTTCAAAAGATCACTGCCATGTTCTAAACTGATGTGAGTGTCCAAACAGCCCAGAGGCAACTCACTGATAAACAGCTATTATAAACCATATCTACTCAACATGTGTAACAGGGACTGCACAAACATTCTCAGGTTTGACCATGTTTGATTATCATTACACACATAGAAAAAACAAAGTCATTGACAAACCCTTTCTCTTTCTTCATGAATGTGAAAGAGCAGTCTCCTGCAAATGCGCGGTACCTTGTATGATTGTTAGGATGATAAAGAGCCATCTTTGTCCATGGACTAGTCATGAGTTCACTGTACATCCCCAAAGTGCAAGCTAAAAAACACACAAAAGTCCATACACGCGCACACTCCCGCAAGCTAGCCTTTTTCAATGTGTACCTGTGGCAGGGCGATGGACAGCTGTCTCTGGAGGGACTCCTTCTCATGGCCCAGCTCCCTGAGGCGGAGGTGGGCCGTGCCCAGACAGTCCTGGGTCTCCCTCAGGCTGTCCAGGAGTCTCTCCCTCTCCGTCAGCATGTTGACCATCAGGGACTCCAGGTTCCCCGTGCTGCCCCCCTCGTCCCCTCCTCCTCGGGGCTCTCTGCCCCCATAGCCAGCCCCGACGCTTCCCATCCCGCTCCCACCCCCCGAGGGCGGTGACGAGCCCCCTGCTCCCCCACCTCGTCCATCCTCCGAGATGGTAGGCATCACCTCGCACATCATCTTGAAAGCAGAGTGAGGGTGAAGGTGTGTGTGAGGGGATAGGAATGTGTGAGGTGTTTGCTGAGAGTATGAGGGTACCCGTTGTAAGCAGGAGGGTTGTCTTTCCGAGTATTCGTACCAAGGTCCGGTCCCTTCCGGGAGAGTTTAATAACAGACAGTTGATTGGCTCTCTGTACGAACCGGTGCAGATGATAGGCTTTTTTGGAATTTCAACCAAAGCTGATTGACCGACAACAGGGGAGGAGAAAGGACCTTGGCATGGATGGAGGATAATGAGTAGAATTAGGATGCTGTGGGTTGAGCTAAGATCCCAGTGGTCCGGGATTTTACCCTGGGAAACAGTGAACGGTGACAGGGGCTAGAGGGAACCCATGGGGATGGCTAAGGGTTATGGGGAAGGGGCAAGAGGGAGCAGGGCAGGTGTATTGAGCACCTGTGGTCCCCCAGGTTGGTCTTCAAACTGAGGAGAAGGGCATCTGGAAAACATAGAATGTACAAAACTTCAACGCGATGGACCATTGACTTTTTACTAACATGTTAAAAACCTACTAAATCAGTCATGGTGGATACATCTGATGTAGAGAAATCCTGATGTGGATTTCAATCATGGTGAAGCCTAAGTGGATATGTGAATTTCACAATGGACAGTGTAGGGCCTCCATCAAAGCCACTCAAAGGCTATTCTCTCTAAATAGATACTAATTTCCATAATGATATCGCAAATATTGTTTTTGTCACATTGCACTGTTCTGTGCAGTTGTTCTATTGAGGAGCATTGATTTATAAATACGATGCCTTTCGCTATGATTTAACTCAATATATATAATCATCGGACCAAATATTTTCAAATATCAGGCCTGCCTCCTCCTAACATGCTAGTTGCGACCACAAAATGTGTCCACACGGGTATATATGATTTAACAGTCAGCTCATGTCTGATCCGTACAGCCTATTAGTCATAGCGCTAATAATGGATGCGCGTTTCATGCAACTGATCGAGTGATAAAAGTGCTGTCGGTTTTAGGTCTGTAGCTTACAAAGCAAATTGCATCCTAGAGCAAATTTAATTCCATTTAATAGCGATGTTAAGGCTGCCTTGTCTCGTGTTAGCCAGGGTTATTTTAAATAGGGTTTCATCATGAATTGTAATTGAAGGCTGTATCCAAGAGGCAATAGTCTCCTTGTTATGTTTCTCTGATGCATTGCTGTAAATGTGCTACACACTACATGTTGATGGAGAGTATATGTGCAGACCGGTAAATACAAAAAGCTGCCGCAATGGAAAAATGACTTAGGCAAAATAAAATGAAACTGTCCATTTGATAAATAGCCTAGGCTATGGCTATGGTAGCGTAAAGGCTAGCCCTCTCTCGTCTGAGATGTGCCAATCATTCTGTAAATGGGCATATTTTATTGAATAGATAATAACAACGCTGGTTCGACAAGATGTCAAATGTCAACTGCTTACAATGAACATCTTATCGACGAAAAAAAGTGTCCGCTTATTCTAAGGCGTTAATTTCTTATCAAGACCACACCGCCTCGCCCCCTCTCCGCGCAGCGGCGCACCCCCTCCCCATAAACACAGCTGGACGATCATATGCACGGCTACATCTAACAAATATATAACGTAATTTTTCCCCTCTAGTAGAATCTTACCATTTTCATTGTCATCAGAACAAAACTACAATAATCCTCCAATTATTCCATCAGAGCATCTGGCTGAGATTGTAGGTTATCCCCGTAGAAACCCGGTTACCAGCATCCCCCTTTCCCTCCCTCTCTCTCACACACATAAACGACGGCAATGGGCGCGAGCAACGTTACACATCACCACAGACAACCTCCCCCAGTCTATCTTTGTAAATCGCTTCGGTCCATATAGAAAGATGGTTTTCAAGATACAACTGGCCTCACTAACACTATAATGTGTGTATTGCCAACGGATAATCATATGCAGATGCATTTAGGAAATAATAATTGCGTAAATTGTTAAATCACGCACACGTTCATCTTCATACTGCCATGATCAAACTAACTTAGTATGAAGCAATCGCACCCTCTGGAGCGAGTTTGAAATCCCAGATAAGCTGATCGTTTTACACTTAGGCACGCTTAATTTGAGGTAACTAGCCTACTTTGAAAGAAATACATTTAAAGCAAATAAAACATGTAGACAATTAAACTCCTTAGCATTATAGCATCAATAAATCGAATAATTTATACTTTGACTTTGTGTTCGTTTTAATAGAAAATTCATAAAATAATTACAGCCTGATCAATCGAAAAATAGGTGCACAATAAAGTGATCCGGTGTTCGTGATAGAAGTTCAGATACACACGACTAGCCTCCTTTTGGCATTGGTCCTGCCCAACCAATCGATGTCACAGGAGGGTGGTGTCCGGGTATCAATATAGCCAATAGAATTTTTTTTAAGAAAGTCCCGGAAAAAATGACGTAATGTACTTACACAGATTGGTATACAGAAGTCCCTTCACTAAACGTAGAAGTATATCAAATTATTACCTAGTTCCAAACAATTTACAGAATATAGGCGCGAGAAATTTATCGGCCTTTTATTTGTCAGTTAGAATCACTTTGATTTTGTAGACTAGACATTTGCTTTTATACAACTTGTATTTTGCATAACACTCCTGTATTGTCAGGGTGAGAAACAAAGAAAGTAACATTGCACATTATCTGAAACGATTTTGAAGGTCACTGGCCTCTACCAAAGCTGTAGCGTCTGTTTTGAATGTGTCAGACATTTTCTGCTTTTGAACCACTTTGAACTAATGATAAACCATTACAAACGTATTTAATGTCACAATATTAGATGCTGCCTAAACCATAACAGAAACACATGTCCACTCACTTCATTGTTCCATTAGTGATTGACAACCGGGCCCTGCCTGGCCTCCAGGACAGGTGGGGTCATAGGGTCAAAAGAGGCCAGCTGCTTAATGGAATGCAGTGTAGGAATGTAGTATTTGTGTCAAAGGACTCCTCCAGAGGAGAACACCAATGATCTTAGAACCCCAGGGGAGCCATGCTTGTACAGGACAACAAAAACAATGCCACAAACAGGAAACAAGGATTCAATCTTTTTAGGGTTAAACAACAAACATGTACACAATTGACTCAACATTTTTCAGAAAGAGAATTGATAAAAGATTGCAGCAAGATTTTAGTTGAGGAAAGCAGCAAGTTATGTGAATAAAATCTTCTAACAATGCACCAATGTTTGAACAAGTAAGGGGTTATCACTTACAAACGTCAAAATGCGCACATGATCAGACGAGCACAAACAAGAACATTTCTAGGAAGCCAAAACAGGTCCAGTGAGTCGAGTTCTTTATTGAGATGTAAACCACAGGAATGAACACTGACAATATACCATGATTGGATGTGCCTGACTTAAACGTATAACCTTTAAGGCCATCTTAGTCAGTATGTGTGTGTGTGTGTGTGTGTGTGTGTGTATGTGTGTGAGTTTGTGTGTAATGTACTGTAGGTTGTCTTCACAAAGCACTATGTTTGTACAGGCAGGTTGTGTGGAGGTTCCGCAGGCAGGTTATCCTTGACCTCAACTTCTTGTTCAACAGGGGCTTTCGCACCTTAACATGGGTGACAAAATACTCAGTTAGCGAAAAGCCCAGAGCATGCATAATCAAATCCATATTTTTTAAGAATCTGTATCAATTTACCTTGGTCTTCAAGTTTTTGCATCTCTTGATGGAACTGCAGTTCTCCATTTGAACCAGTGGGGGGCTGCACATCCACTGCCTGTGGGTCCTTCTGTCTTTGAGACATCTCAAGCACAGCCTGGAAAACAAAAGTCCATCCCACAACAATCAGGAATGCGTACGTGACAGGTTTAGGAACTCCTATAATTTTATCAGGGACTACACTTAGTTGTCTGTGTTGTGTGATAAGAAACCAGGGGACCTACCTGTTGGTACTCTCTCCTTTGGGCCTCCAGGGCCTTGCCCCTTTCTTTCAGCAGTTCCTGCTCTTGTTGCAGGGTTGCCGCCCTCCGGCTAAGCTCCTCTTCCTTGACTCGGAGTTCTGCTTCAAAGCGCTGAAGCTCAACCTCAGAATACACTGGCTTGGTGTCGTCCAGAGTCTGAAGGGAATGGGAGGGGCACAGGTGTTGTGACGGTGTGGGATGTATTCACACCCTAAACTACATGTAGGAAACAAATATAGAGTAGTGTATGACAAACACTCTTACCTGCCAGTCTTTGGGGTTGTTAAACTCCTTCTTTTCGGTGGACTTTAGAAACTCCTCCAGGCTGACCAGTCTGTCCTGATTCACATCCACCTGTACAACATAATGAGCCACATCAGCCCCTAGCACCAAAGGGCATCGACAGACCGTCCAAAAGAGTAAGGGTACTCTCAAAGTGAAAGACACTCACATTCTTCATGACATGCTCCCTCATCCTCAGCCTCTCCTCTTCCATCTCCATCATATCATCCTCCTCATTCTTGGGGTCATAGACCTTCTCCAGCTGGGTTAGATAGGGATTAAGAGAGAAAGCTTACCGTTATTGTTGACAAGACTAGAGGGAACTGAATTCAATTCTAGGGTCTGGTGGAGGTGTGACTTACCTCCTTAGTAAAGAGGGCCTCAAGCTCCTGCTCATCCAAAACCCCATCTCCATTAGTATCTGCAAGAAGGACAACATCAAACCATATCGATCACCAAGTTAATGAATAGAACTGCGGATCAAGGGTGGAGATGGTGGCTCCGCTGACCGTGCAGTTTGAAGAAGGTTTTGGCATTGAACTCTTGTGGGTCCAGTCCATCAGTCTCCTCCCACACCTCACGCAGCTGAGCCACGCTGCCCTGGGCGAGAGAGACAGACAAGAGGGAGACGAAAGAGGGGGGGGGGGGGGGTTTATCATGCTCCACTTAACACGGTCTAATGAGGGTATATGACTTATGGCCACAATTCCAGGTCCTTACTGGAGCATTGACTTTGGCATGCTTGCGGTGTTTCTCCTTCAACTCCTCCATCCTCTTCTCTTCCTTCTCCCTCTTCTCCTGGTCCAGCCCCTTCAGATACTCCCTTCTCTCATGCTCCTTCAGCATCTCGTAGCGTTTGAACTCCTCGTGTCGCTCAGCATCGTAGTTCTCCAGGTCTTTGGTGGCCTACATATGGTGAGAAAGGAAATGGGAACTGTGGTGACACCATTTAAACCGCTTCTTAAATTTGCTAACCTTAGGATAACAGTTCTTGAAAGGAAGACACTAGGGTTTAAAGCATGGGTTAATACTCCTATCACTAAGGCACTGCCAATGGAACTGGAGTCGATCTGTGTGTGTCTGATCTGTGTGTGCAAATGTCTGTTGTGGTATGTTGGGTGAGCAAGTCTGGCGCAATGTGGCTGCCATGGTACCACCCAGACTGATTGTTGTGTGTGATAGATGTCTGTTTGTCTGTCCGTTTGTTGCATGTACCTAATTGGCAACCAATTTTTAAATCGGTTGGAGTTCTGAGAAAAGCGCAAAAAACTAAATCCAATATATATTATTAATTATTATTATTATTATTATTATTATTATTATTATTATTATTATTAATAAAAGAAGGGCACAGAGGGAAACAAGTTGTCAAAGCCATAGGTTTTCTCTCTGCATTACTGTTGAAATCAGCAGCTCAAGGTCTTTGGCTTCAAACGTGTTCTGATTGTGGGGGTCCAGGTGTTCAAACTGCTTTAGTAGAGAGGCATGGTCCATCTGCAAGCCTGTTCACAGACAGAGGAGAGTCATAACTAGCAAATACCCACACCTACTAGCTAAAATATGCAGACACTCATAACGGACCACTCACTCTGTGTGTTAGTGCTGTCCAGTTTGGCCTTGAGCAGCATCCTGAGACGAGACACCTCTTGCCTCTTCAGCTCGTCCAGACGAGTCCTGACGTGGTGACCCACCAGGTCCAGCTCTTTACTCAGACGTCCATTCTAAATCACACATAATAGCAGATTTATTTAACAACCTTCCAATCATAACCTGAAGTTGTCAGAAAGTATAAAAAGGAGGAAGGCAGGTATATTAAGATAGATGTAGGACAATACTTTTCATAGTAGACGACAGACTGACCTTGATGTCCTCTGTGTTGGCTGTCTGCAGTTTCTCCCTAAAATGGGGGTCCGTCTCCAAGACTTCTATTACTTCCCTCAGATAGCGATCATAGTACAGGCCTGTGTCCTGCACCACAATTATAACATGTGTTATAAACAGCATGCGTACACAGACGCACACACTGCTCAATCTAAATAATCAGATACCAATAGCATGCTGTGAAAGGGAGAAAGTCCTAAAATGCAAAATGCATGAAAGTCTGGTTCAGCGGCAGACCCGACAGTAGAATTGAATAGAATAACTTTATTGTCTATTACAAGTAACAGAGATTCATCTTCAACATGGCCTGGGTTCCAATTATTATTCAGTATCAGTACCCCATTATCCTCCTGTTTCTCTTCCTGAGGCTGCTCGGGTTGTGGAGGTACTTCATTGCGCTCAATAGGCACTGACCAGACCGCAACAGAGACAGACAGCAGCAGCAGCCAGCGAGGATTCAATAACATCCTCCTTCACAGGATACAAATACAGCCATGAGCAATAACAGTTGTTAGCGCTAAGAACTACTTAATTTTTCTTTATTATATCCTTTGGCAGTATAACTCAACACCTTCAACATAGCTAGTTTGCAGTAATACAGCTTCATAATGTCTAGTTAGTATAATGACTGTTGTCTCCGGTTTAGCAAGCTGCGCCACAGAAGAGGTTAACGTAGTTGCTTTATTAGCACGAATTAGCCGATCTTTACTACAATTATTTGAAAACCTAAAATTCCCTTTTTAAATTAACCCATATCTGCTGGAAACGTGATAAATGCTGCACGACTTACCGCAGCAAACTTGTCAATAGATATTATACAGTCTCTGAAACGTAGCCTACAGATGAAATCCGAGACTGCCTTGAAAAATGACGTCTAAACCCTGCGCCTGTGTTATGGCCCCCTTGTACCCAAATACTACTTGGCAATATTCCGATCAGGAATAACTGATGTATATTGTTTAAAAGGAAATCTTTTTGTTATTGTGATTGGGTAGAGAGTGGTATTTGGTCTATTTTACATTTGATGGATTCAGGAGTGAATTTTTTCATGTACAGTGAATTCATTGAAAATTTTTATATGAAGTGTACAAAAAAACAATACTCAGTAGTTATCAAGGCTATTCCACAAGCAATGGTTAATATGGTGAAAGGTATGTTACCTTATAATGTGTTAATACCACGGTTGCCTTCACTTTATATAGATACATTGAATTTTATTGAAAAAAATGTACAAACAAAATCATAAGGAACAATCTCACTTCCGAACTCTTTCCTTTACCATTAAAAAGAAAAAAATATATTAAAAGATTATCCTAATGAAATTAGTATTAGAATTAGAACGAGATACTTAACTCTACCCATTTCACCGAAAGCTAAAAAAACTCATTTTAAAATAATAAATGATATTTACCCCTGTAATGAGTTTTTGAGACAAAGGTTCAATATTGATAAAAACTACTGTTTATTTTGTGATTCGGATATAGAAACTTTAGAACATCTGTTTTTTGCTTGTAATCATACAAAATTATTTTGGGTATCGTTTCAAAAGTGGATATCTGAAAAGGACTCAATTTCCCAAATTGGAATATATTGATGTAAAATTTGGAGTTATATCGCAGGAGAAAAAAATAGATATGTTGTTTAATAGCCTGATTATTATGGCTAAACAATTCATACACCGATGTAGGTTTATTAATACCAGACCATTGTTTTTAGTTTTTGTGAATGAGTTAATTAATTTCAAGAAAGCTTTAATTTATATAAAAACCAAACAAGCCGCGGATATTTATGAAAACATGCATATATTGCTCTCTGATTGATCTCTGATTCTTTATTTTTATTTTATTATTTGTGTTTTATCACAAAATTATAATTGCTCAGTCTAATTTGTATTTTGTACTGTTTACAAGCTTATTATTGTATTGGCCAGATTTTGATTATACACTAAAGTAAAAAAAAAAATAAAAAATAAAAATACTTGGCATTATGTGGAATAATATACTATAGCCTGCAACACTCGGTACACATTTGTTGATAAAGTACGTAATTTAATCTTTGAACTAAAAGAAGGCGGATGTCTACAAGTCAGACATGCTGGAACAACCGCTTTGTCGACCACTTCGTCCTCATTTAGCCGTCTATACAAGGACATAGTAAGTAATTCACACCAAAATAAGGTAGGTTTATGTATGAATGTCTTTTATTACTTTAAAAAATATATTTATATATAGGCTTTGATTCACTTTCTCCCTCACAAAATATAATATAATTGTGAATGTAAATAAATTAATATTACGCACATGATAAATAAACATAAATAAAGACGATGCACATGATAAATAATAACTCAAACATCAACCGCAAAATGAACACATGCTATCACAGTGAATTGTTCATAAATATGGCACAATAAAAAAACACAATCACAGCAATTCAAACTATAAATAAACCACACGTCAATTAACAATTTCAAAGTAATTTTAAAATATAATAGCTATACATTTAAAATCATTTAACATACATAAATTAACAATAATAAAGTTTTAAAAAAAAGTAGAACATTTTACAGCCATAATGACTTTATATCAGTTAAACTGATGAGCTTGGTTTGATACTTTGATTGATTCGCATTTTGAATGCAACACTTCTTTGTTTAAAAATCAATCTCTCTCATGTCAGTAGGTGTTCCTGCTCTCTCATCCTCCACCTCTCCATCTTTGTCCAGTGTGGCCTCCCTAAGTCCACTCCTTAAGCGTTCACTTAGGGCTCCTTCTATCATTTCACTGAAGCATTGAAGCACTGCCTAGGATATGGAGAGATTAAAGGGATGTACAAAAGATTATTATGAAGGGGTTTGCAAGTGTCCTTCAGGCAGTCACCTTTACCATTGATACCACGAAACAACACAAACACAAGAGTACTGTGCCTGGTGTACCGGTGTGCTAAAAATCAAGCATTTTATTCAAGCAATCTGATTTAATGATTCATTGGAATTGATTTGAATGCTATAGTATTATTGTTTTGGTAGACATGCAAAGAAGAGGCACTAACCACATCCGTTTGGCAACGTCCTGCCAATGTTTCACTCATGTGTGCCAGATAATTAGAGCCTCTGTTACCCAAACCACGGAGGGCAGAGTTCAGCGATGCCGCAGCAACAAGGGATGGAGGGGTTCCCAGGAAGCGGGTGTCACAGACACACATGGCCATCAGGGTATCACTATGCCGCCGCAGTGTGGACAAGAGCTCCTCAGTGTCCTTGTCTCCAGGTTTACACTGCTCAGCAGGGGCCAGGAAATGTGGGATGAAGTCTTGCGGGGTGACTGCAGCAGTGTCCCATCGCAGAGTTGCAAGAACCACACGCTCCATTTCCTAATGTGGATAGGCAGTGAAATTACCATACATGAGTGTAGTCGTATACATGTGACTAAAAATACCATTTCACTATGTATACTTTGCATACATCATGCTTAGAGCAACATTATTTACTCAGCCTAATGATGTACATTTATCATCGTGATTTCCGATGATTCCACCGAGAGACTCACGCGTATATTCGAAGGGAGAAAGCTGTATTCAGCTGCAGCACAGAGCGTGTCGGCAGTGACAATCTCACACTCGGCCAGTTTGGAGGCAATGAGGATGCAGGCTGTAGTGAGGCAGTACGGAGAGACGGGCAGGGACAGGGAGGCCGAGAGAAAACGGTCCAGCAAAGACACAGAGAGGGGGAACACAGCCTCGTCACAGCCACACTCACTGCACACCTAAAGGAAAACAGCCAGCAGAAAATTAAATGTTAGCCACGGCCATATCATGCCAGAAGAAATAGGAGTGAAAAAAATGCATGGATACAAAGGGATTTGGTACCTCCAATGCCCATTTTGCAAGTTCTTCCCGGCGTTCTGGATCTCTTTGAGCCAGGGCGATGTACAGAGGGGAGGGCATGTACCTCTCCTCCACCTCCAGCAGCCTCTGGATCACACGCTGCCCAGAAACAGAGGGGTCCCATGGGGCCCGTAGCTGAGGCTCCCCTCGACTCAGGTCCTTGGCCTCCTCTTCCTCGCACCAGAGAGACACAGACACAGACATCCCTCTGCTCACAGACGCAGTCTCCCGGTCAAATAATCACTACAGTCAAACCTGAGATGGAAAAACAAAGACAACCAAACTGCGTTGGACCCAAAGCTGCAGTGGTGTTGCACCTAATCCAAGAGTCTGTTCTCCAGTTTGATTTTGGATGTTTCTTTTTTGCTCAGGACTCTGTAGTAGTGTGCTCTTTTGTAGTGGTGGTGAATCGAACTCGGTACCTTTTCTCTCTGGGATTTATACCCAGGGCAGGGAGAGACAGTGGCAGAGAAAGTGACGAACAGGGTGACAGAGAGGGTGTGGCGATATGGGTCAGAAAAGAGGGGGCCAAAAGAGAGCTCTGACAAAGTGAGTGACATAAAATAATAAAAGGGCAACAATGCTGTCTGTGCAACAATGGCAACAACAGGTGGAGAGAAGGAGAGAGAGAGGAGAGGAGAAAGGGGCTGCGGAGGGAGTAGCCCGCAGGGACAGAGCAACAGCTTGTCTTCGACAGTGAAAAAGAGAGAAAAGGTCATCTCCAAGCTCTGACAATGGGAATGGAAAATAAAAAGATGGTGCTCGTTGACATTATGAAAGATGGGGGTGATTTCAGAAAAAGGTAAAGATATTATTACAAACTAAGTTTAAGCTAAGTGTTGAACTTGTGTGTTCTTAAGAGTGAGTTTGAGCAACATTGATTTCATCGTGTACAACATGCCAATTTTATATTGCTGTAACCTCTAGTTTACTTTTTTTGCATGAGGCACTCTCACGTACTTCTATATTCTCTGAGGAATCTCATTGTCAAAGCAACCTGTGTCCCGTTACCCTATACTCTCACCACTCCCCTCCCTATGGCTGTGGCAATCTGCTGGGCCTGTTTAAAGAGCAGTGAATCCACTGGGGACGACTGGGTGAGGTATGTGCAACAGACAGTGGAGCCAAGCAGGTCAATGAGCCGTATTGTCTCCCTTTACAAATCAGTGTCAGACAACAGCCCCCTGGCCTTCTGCCTGCTGCTCCATCTATATACACACACACATACACACACACACACACACACACACACTCACTTTACGCATTCAGAGGGGCAGACACGCTCTCACACGCTCCTCTGGGAGTCCTCTGATGGTCACAATGGGGTCACACTTACCAGTAGAGAATACAGATTGTATTTGACACACTCATTACAGGTGGCGTTTCAGGCATCGAGGTTTCATAGCAGCTCCGGTTTCCAACAGACTTTTGCCAATTGTTAGATTTAATGACAATAGAAATATGGTGCACGGATTGGTAAAGTCAAGCTTTGATGTTTTTGAAATTACAAGTCCCTCAATATTTAGAATCGTTAATAGATTATAGAAAAGATAAACATTTAGCAATATAAGAATACCCATTATCCATTACATTTACCCATTGTACTTGGTTCACCATGAACACTACGGTGTCGAGACACTGCACATTTAGACAAGTCTACTGTATTTAATACATCTATAACTTACTGATTTCAGCTGTTGAAATTTCATGACTTACATATAATAATGCCTTTACATATTCTCAGAATGAGGAGAATCAAGAATATCAATGGCTAAAACCCCCACATACACACTCTTTTTTTACAAGACTAATTTCTAATGGAGCAAAAGCTAAATCTTAAAGAGTTGATAATCCCAATACATAATCTACTAGGGATAAAATCTGTCAAAGACCCAACACAATCGCAACAAGGGATCACAATCCTCTAACACTTGGCAGACCAAAATTAGAAAGAAAATTAAACTTGCTGAGAAGGCCCTCTATCACAGAAAGTGATTTGTGCTGCACTGAAAAAAGATTGAGTTTGAATGAGAACCTGAGTAAGTTAGGCTCTGGAAATCAAGCGAGGTCAGGTCAGAAGGAGAGAGGGGTGTGGGGAGGAGAGACACAGTGACAGACTGTCAGCCTGTTTAAGTACCCTGCTAAATTCATACATTGCAGCTGTATTCAAACTCGACACAGAGAACACTGGTGAAAGAAGGGGTCCTGAGAAGGGTGTGTGGATCCCCGCCCCTCATTTTCCAGCTCATTTCACAAGAAAGTGGGGAACAGAGCATCCATTTTCCACAGCTTTTCACCTCGCAGACACCTGCTGATCTCTGTGTGGGGAGCACCACAGAGTTGAATCAGTTCACTAGTTATCACACTGCATCAACCAGTCTAACATACGTTATCATGGCTAAATCTAGAAAAAACAACTACTTTATAAATGCCGTTTTGTCTGATGCGCCGGCTTTATTAATATTTGTTCATTCATTTTTATAAAAGTTATGTAGCAAGTCAACTTTCATATACAAACAATCAGATATATATATATTCTTTGTTGACATGCAAAAAAACATCTTTTTTTAGAGATGTATGTTAGTACAATCTGTTGATAGGGGCTCTTTGAGTTGGGAGACACCTCTAAGTTTGAAAAACCTTCATGCTTCAAATTAGACTTGTAATACCGTTTATTTGGTAAGATATAACCATTAATTTGGTAATGATAAGAAAATTAATATTGAATAAGATCAATGATTACAACCTAAAAACATTGCCACACTGCATGGGTCTATCAGGCATGCACACATTTGCATATGACTGGAATGGCATTTTAAAGTATTAACACCACATTGTAAGTATAGCCTTCGTCTGTTTTGACTGAGGTATAAGAGGACAGATAACCAACAGTAAAGACAGGGAAAATAATTATAACAATGTCTGTGAGGTTGAGACAAAATTACCAACAAGAAGGTAAAATACTCAGTAATCAGGCAAGACATTAAATAGCAGCATCATTTGAAAGAAGAAAAAGGCGTCAGATGCTCAACAAAAAAGACAAACACATTTAAATAGTCAAACACTACCAAAAAAGGGGACGCTATACATATAATGGCAAAGCGATGACTATATTTAACATTTGAATATTGGATAACATTCATTACCACGCATAAAAAAGCCTCTTTTCTCATCAACATTCAGTAATTCCTTCTATCTGTTACAGATGATAACAGTTTGCAATCTTCAACTATACAAACCCAGTTTTCTTTTATGCTCCTATTTAATACATTTCACTCAACTCATTCACTCCTATATGTCCTGATTAGTAATTTATCATGTCCGGTACTCATATAAGAGTTACGGGTAGGTCGGGGGTGGGCGTGCAAAAGCTCCACCGCTACTTGATTGGTTATTTGCTGCAGCCCCAGCCACTGATTGGCTGATTAGAGGCTGTGTTTCATGTGGTTCCGAGTCTGGGCTCTCATCCTCTGAGCTGGGGGGGACATACAGACCCAGCACCTCCTGCACTTTCACCGGCAGCTCCTAGACGGTGAGCGTAGGACATGACAGAGGGCATAGGATTGGCAAAATATTATGCATACAAGTAAAAGTTAGAAAACAAGGTATAAAATACATAAGAAAAAATCACCAAAAAATCCCAGATAAAAGACATTGTGCACAGCGCGAAGTATCAACTGTGGACCTATTTGCCCTATTCTCACCTTGCAATTGACCAGTTGTAGATAGATGGCCTCTGCTCCACACAGCACAGCCTGCAGGTCCAGTCTCATTGTCAGTTCATTGATGTGCTGAGGATAAACCAACAATGCAATATGGAGACAAGATCACAAATAGGAATATTTTGAAAGCAACATCTTTACCCGATGGATAAAAAAACAAAACCTTTAAAATGGTGTTGAAATCATGGTCTGAACCAATCAGCTCCCCCCTCTGAGAGTCCAGAATGGAACAGGCCATCAGCAGATGAAAGTTTGCGCAGGGCAGGCGAGTCCAGAGAACCTGAGACAGAAAGGGAGCAACCGGGTGACTATACATTTCTTTCAAACACTCCCTGCTGCCAATGTAGTGCTTCACTACTCTATCCAGGTGTGTATGTGGACAAGTAATAATAACATTTTTAGTTCTGACCTCCCACAAGATGAGAATATTCTCAAACGAAAACTCCCTCTTGAACCAGATCAGCAACCAGCGGAAACAGAAGCACAGCGAGCCGCTGTCTTGGGAATCTGAGTGTGGATGAGAAGGGAAGGGTTAATAAAAGGACTGACAACAGAATGGAACCTTTGTTAATACCTGGTGTACACTTTGAGACAAGTCACTACACTAAAGCAGAAGGGGGACTTTTATTTTTTGAGCCAAGCGGTGCTTGCTGCTGGTCTCACCCAGGTAGTCGCAGAGCTCGGGATCCAGGGCCTTCAGTAGGATGCTGAGCTGCAGGAGCTGCTGCTTCATGGCCTCTTGAGACTCCTCAAAGTTTTGGTGCTGTAGGCACAGAGAGAGGAGCATATTCAGTAACAAGACACCGCAGACACACTCCTACACTGACTATATTTACACACCTACCTGACAAATCAAAAAGAGTGCAACATAATATCCCATTCTCGTGCCACTTGATTGCAACATAGCAAGCTATAATGCAATGTAATACGGTAATATGAGTGTGTCTGTGAGTGTGTAAGGCAGACTTTGTGTTACTCCTCACCACTAGCTCCATGAAGCCTGTCAGACACCAGAAGGACTCCACCTCGTTCTGAGTAACAAACAAAAGCGGAGCCAGCAGGTCACTCATCCCCTGAACATAGCCTGGAGGCGCACGCGCACGCGCACACACACACACACACACACACACACACACACACACAATGGAAACAAACAGATAGAGACATATCAGTGTCTTCCATTCAATGACAGTAAGTAATCTGTGCATTGAAGAAACAAACATGACACGAGGACTGGGCTTGGAGAAGGGGGCATACCCAGATCAAAGTTGTACATGCAGTATGTCATTAGGACGTCGTTGAGAAGTGTCAGCCCTGGGTTGTCATTCCCAGAGAAAAAAGAGTTTTGTCTGTCGGTACGATTCACATCCCTCTCTGTCAAAGAAAGCTTTCGTTAAAACGTTGATGTATGTGCAAGCCACCAATGACTAAACCAGTCTGTTTAACAGGCAGCAAAGCTGACCTATCAGGCTGCGGTAGCCTCGGAGGAGGGAGTTTCTCATCTCCTGCTCTTCCGTGACCGACTTCCACTGCACCTTCATCCTGAAGTACTCGTCCCTGAGGAGACACGCACAGGTGTAAACACAGGAATCCCCAGGATTCAACTAGCTAGATTAACAACATTAAGACTAAAGACACACAAAAGCCGGAATTGAGATAGTGCACACTAACGTTTTCACCCTCAGAATGTCCTCCCTTTCTTTGGCTGTGCTGTTCCAGGGATAGAAGCCCAGGAGGAACTTCCATATGTCCTTCCTCAAGGACGGCGTAATGCCCTTTGGAGAAACGGGAGCGATAAATTAGGAGCAAGACTGGCGCGGAACGGCCAGCAACAAACACACATCTGGCTGAGAGGTGGGACCTCATGTTTTGATGGCACTCTTACCCCTCTGAAGACCAGCTCTTTGATTTGCTCCGGGTTCTTCACTCGACCCTCAGGGTCCAAAAACTCCTCCCACTTGTCGAGGGGACTTCCTCTGATCACCTGTGGCCGAGGACCAAGCTCCGCCCCCTGGGGTCACATACAGCCAGTCATATTTCAGTTCCTTACCCATTTGTATGCCACAATCACCGTATCCTAAGAGCATCGATGTCCTCTGGGAATAGACATATGTGCTCTTCCTTTAACTCCATCCCCCGCCTTCACACTCTTACACATGTGATGAGCTCGAAGCCTGCCTCATCGTCGGCAATAGGTGCTCCATTGGGGTCCAGGGGAGCATTAGGGTGGTGGGGGGAGTCCGGTGGCCGGAGCGCCCCACGGAAGAAGTTGGTGACCTTGGAGAACCCACCAAACGTGGTGGCGTAAGGGTCATGGATGAACCTCTACAAAACGGAGATGACAGTCTCAGGAACATACAATATAACAACTCTGAAACACGTCCCTACACACACCCATGGGCTTACAGAGACAAGGTCTGCGCCGCCATCATCAAAGAGCTGCAGTTCGTCAAAGGACTGAGAGAGGGCGCCCGAGTTGTGAGGATAAGCCAGGTAGAGCCGTCCGTCCACTGGTGAGCTGGGAAAAACGGGAGCACAGACATGAGATAGGACATGAAAGAGACACTCGTCAAATAGGCGTGGATTATTTAAAGTTGGAGTAACTGCGGGTGTGAAAGTCTGTCAAAATCATGTGATCGTGTCATGTGTAATGAAAAATATGCCACAACAAGTGAACTGACGCTATCTATTGTCAGCTGATTTACTATCTTAAGACTGACCCTTAGCCTGTATGCCTTTGACCCTAGGAGCGGAAATAGCAGTTTGTTAGTGTTACTCACGGGGCCAGACTTATGTAACGCTGCAGGGCCCGAAGAAGCTCCCTGGTTCCCCCTCTGTGGAAGTGGAGCGGAGGCAGAGGAAGTCCCCCTCTACTGGTTAGAATGAGGAAGTTACGCCCCAATGTGAAACGGGATCTCCGTAGGGAATAGAGCTCCGAGAGGGGCAGGGAGAAGGACCAATGCCCTAACAACAGAAGCAAGGGGGGGCCAAAATTACTTGCAATTCAACCACTTTACTTTTGAAAGATGACCAAGTTTCATCTAAATGACCTTATCAGCATAAGTGGGTTCTACCTGTCTCTTTTAATGGGACATGCACTCGTTCCCTCTTGACGGTACTTATGACAGCCCAGTCTGGCTCATACCCAGGGTCAAAGTTTGTATCATCCTCCCCTCCATCTCCATCCTGATCAGTAAAGGGTGAGAATTACAGAAAGGACCAAACTCAGAGGTGAAAACCTATGTGCCTTGTGTGTGACCGGACCAGTGTGTCATACAACAAACCGGTCAAGTGACTTACCTTTTTGGTGTAAAATACAGCAGGTGCACTTCGACCTTGGTCTTCAAGCGGGCTCCACTCTAAAGCAGGCTCCCCTCCCTAATACAGAGAACAGATCACAAGAAAACATGCGGTAGAACGATAATAAACAGTATGATGTATACCAAATTTTGTTTCTGTGATCTCAACTGTTACAACCAGTTCTTACCCTTTCCACAATACGGATAAACCCAGGGATGGTGGTGTCTTGGTTGCTCCTCTTAGCATTGGTATGAAGGTACACACCCTCCTTCTCAAATACCAGCTATAGAGAACAGAGACAACACATAATTAAGCAAAGCACTTTACATTCACAGCAAGTTGAGCTGAGTGATTGTCTTTTCTGGTTCAACTAGATTCTGATGAAGGGAACAGGTTGCTATGGCACCCTAACAGACAGACAAAGCACATTGGAGCTCCTATTATTTTGTTTATCAAAGATTTAATATGTTTGCACAACTTTCTATATACGTTGCATGGGTAGATAACTTTTTATTCATCAAGCTTTTTTCATAATTTAACACAGAATTGTTGCATACTCATTTTGAACCTCATCTCCAATCAAGATGCTAATGGCAACTTGTTTTGGTTGGAATTAACGTCAGCTAGCTACCAAACTAATATAAGTTGCTTCAACTGGACGCCCCGTCGTGACCTCGTTAGATGCAAAGTCGGAACAATAGTTTGGGGCAGAGTATGAGGACGCCCTTGTTTCGTCCGGTGGAGATTGCCGGGCATTGTTTGGAGTGCGTTTTTGCTGGAGAACGGCACTCGCCAGGGAAGGGACTGTCACCTGCCATACACCATGACCTGCACCGAAGCTGGGATAAGTGGCCAGAAGCAACACCCTCTTTCTCCTCATTTTTGCGCAGTTTCCTGCCACTTCTACTCCAGAGCATGCTAGAGCTCAAAGGGAAGTCCTTCAACAGTCCATCTTATCCATCAATTTGTACATCCGTCCAAACTCCACAAAACTGCATTCGACAGACAAGTAATTGTGAGCTGAACCACTGAAGAACTGCTGCTGTGGGATTTTGAATGGGACGGACTATTCTATGTTTGTTTTCTATTTTTCCCTTTTTAATTTCTTGCCTTAGAAACAGGGCACTGTTGTAAAAGACAATTTGTCTCAGTGACTCAGTCAACCGTGTATAAATAATAAAATTAATAAGTGGGTTATTTTCTACAAATTGTAGAGATGGGGTGGGGGAACACTGACAGTGGCAGACATGCCGGCAGCAGCTGATTAAGTTAATAGCCAATGCTATACATATACTCAGTCTAGTGTAATTCCATATTCCCCTAACTATGCTATATGGGGCCTTGCTGATGACTGCACCACCATTCAATCAATTGAATAGATTAAAAAAACAACAGTACCAGTCAATATAGAACAAATGTGATCATGGCTAGCTAGTAGCTACATTAATTAGTCAGCTAGTCACTGGCACTGTGTTATACAGATACGAGACTGATCACAAGGGGGGCTAAGCAAACATTTAGTTTAACGGACAGCTAATGTCAATGTATCACGACATTGTTTCAAAACATTACCTAGGATGTCGATAATGCAGGTTAGCAGTGGCAGTGGACTACAGCAATAAAATGCTATGGAAACAATTAAGTAGCTAGCTACTCAAAATTTGAGTTATATAAAATACTACCTTAACAAAGGGTTTGCTAACTAACTTTAGGCTAGCGCGCTAGATGGCAATATCCACCCAATTCGATTTCGAGACAATGACAGGCCCGTAAAAAATACACTAAAGCGTATGAGGATTTTACCACATCTACACATATTATCTACATCATAAAATGAAAACAAGTAATATAAATCTTTATATATTGTTAGCTAATGTTACCTTGTGAGTCTCTGCCCTCGATTCCATTCTGACCTGTCGCTTGTGTTTTTCCAAAACAAATGTTACGTCATTCTTTCAACTTGTGCGAAGCACCGCCTACATCAACAGTCGATTGAACGATTCCGAATTCTTTATCATATGGACTTTATCGGCCCATAGGGTACTCCAATGACTCAAATGTATTTTAAATTTCCTCCTTGTTTTGGCTGAGTGACACAAACACGAAATGACATAGCTGTCAAAGCATTTGATTCTTCTGAACGTATGATATTTAAAGCAGCTGTAGTTTCTTATAAGCTATATAGTTTATTATTGTTAATCTTGCAACAGTCAATAAAAGCAATGAAAATGAAGAACAATGGCCCATCATCATAATCCTACACGTTTGGACTTATCTGTGTTTCCTTTCCTTTATATATAGGAAAGGAAACACAGATAAGTCCGAACGTGTAGGATTATGATGATGGCCCTTTATATACTGTATATATGCTATATAGCCTATATACCTGTGATATGGGAATGTTAAGGGGAGACTGAGTATGGTTGTTGAAACACTTGTTGCTTCTGCACCTGTAACTTACTGAATTTTTTTAGCAAGGGTTCTCAAACTCTTATTCAAAGTACCCATATTTGTTTACTACTAATTGCACCAGTTTAAACTACTGCAATAATATCACAGACTTTATGAGTTGATATTAAATGCATGGTGTTCCTTTATTACAATTTACCCCACTACTGGTGTTGTAACACATGCTGTAAGTTGTAACAAGAAGAAATAGATTGAAAATGGTTGCTCTCGTCCTCATCCCCCTGTCAACTCATATGTATCACCATGAATTCAAATGAATATGATTGTATGAAATAGTCTAAATTGTTAAATGTATTTAAGAAGTTATGCATTAATGTTAGGCATACAAATCTAGGATGATAGTCTATGTATAATCATTCTTAAGTGTCAAACATGGCAGTTGAAAACATATTAGCATAATGCAAGTTAGGGCATAACATAAGATGGAAAATGCTAAACAACTAGGCGATATGATCTGCAACCCTTGTCGGTCATGTCGATCGTTTTGTGAACGGCTGAATGGTGTATCACTTTAAATGCTGCTGCCACTTGGAATTGTGGGGTCGCATTTCGTCTTTCCTTTCATAAAGGATTGTCCAGTTTATCCAAAGTACTCAATCACCTGATCACTTAGATAATTCGAACAGCACTTATGACTGCCATTCAGATACTTCCAGGTCTTTTCACCCAGTTAGGAACCTTCCTAAGCAAAAAAAAAAAAAGAATTTGAACACAGCCCCACACTTCTGTTGGCTATGGGTTGCCAATTTGTATAGGAACACAAACATTTTTGTTGTCTGAGGTCCCAGAATCCTTTTTAAAGATGTGTTACAACCCACCCCATCCCTGTCATATTTACATTGTGGTTTGAAATTAGCAAGGAAAAAATGCATCACATGTTGCCTGAGAAACTGCAATTAATCTAACATAAATCATATAATTTTATCTGCAATGTTATACTAAACAAAATGGAGTCTTGGTAAAAAAATTTACTTTCTAACCTCAAAATAATTTTTTTCTCAATTTCCATGCACCTGTTTCCAGCCTTAACAACCACCATGTGGGATCAGGGAGGAAGTAGTTAAACACAGATATTACCATATGACTCCTATCTTTTCTCTGATTGGAGGAATTGGTGGTGTTACAACTCTCCTCGTGTTACAACCGGTACAATACCCCGGTCTCCCCTACTGTAGATACTAACAACATGTAGGCTATATCGTCAGTTTTTACATTATTTTTTTTATAATTTTTTTTAGGGGTAGAAGTTATTGTTGTAGTTGTTTACTATATTGTCTTTTGTTTAATTGTTTTTCATTAGATCTACAGTTCAGATGCTTGGAGTTGGATTTGTATTTATGCAAGAACCTTTTGAGGTTTAGGTTTGACATAAATTAATGAAAATATAAATAGGGCCTGTTACAATTTGTATTATTAAAATTATTAATACGAACTTTCCTAGTAATACAACATTACTAAATATCTAAGGAAGAGGAAGATCACAAGATACGGAGCAAGTAAAACCGATTGAACGTAAGGCGGTTACGTTTCACGCAAATCCACTGTATCCAGTCACGTGTACAACGTGCGTCTGAATGAACGTCTGTAAACAGCCAGCGTTGGAGTCTAGGGGAGAGAAATCCTGAGAGAAGGCGCAAACAAAGAGGGTTAAGGAAAATAAAGTTTAAAGAAAACTGACGTCTGAGAACCAGCAAGTAAAGTACACAATTCGTAAGTGTAGTCCTGAACTTGTGTATTCTATTGTGATTAATGTTATTTTGCTCTTGCAAAGCTGAAAATGGAGGTTAAATGTGGTGCTGTTGGAAGGAGGGTGCAATCACAGGGCACATTTGAGCCTAGCCAACCAGCTTGCATCACAGAACAAACAATGTATTATTATCTGCACCACCAGCATTCATGCAGAAAAGTCCATTGCCTACAATTCATCCAGTTTGGTCTCAAAGTATTGTTGGCAAAGATTACATGTCGAAACAATTGCTCTTGGTAAATCGAGAGCAGTCAGCAGCGCTACAAACGTTTTTGGCTGCAACACTAGTTGTTTTTGCTAGCAGATAGAGAATGCGCGAGGGTGGGAGGGAGAGGGTGGGCTGGCAGTGCAAAGACGACTGCGACAGTGAGGATTGTGAGACGATGAAAGATAGATATAGGATATTTGCCTGGCAACGAGGAATTCAATGATCATGACGGCCAGGTCAATAACCTAACAATTATTACATTAGGTCACAGGATTCAAACTCCTTGCTCGATCATTGGCTGCAGATATTAAATGTTTGTTACAATAAAGGCCAACTGTGATTTCGTTTAACTTTCCCCCCTTTGCTTACAGGTAACACCAGCAAAAACAAAACAAAAAACATCTTTCCAACTCTCCCCTGGATCTCTAACGCACATAGACACGTGTCAGACATATCTTTGAATCACTTAGTGCCTGGAAACCTGATAGATTTAAACTAATAAGCTGTAACAAATAGTTCTAACCAGCAAGACAAATAATCCCGACTGCCTCAATAATTTGGAACTTTAGTAAATTGTGAATATAAATGACACACCAAGGCTAAGGTAGAAAGGATACAACAGTTCAATTATTATTTTAAGTACTATTTCACCAAACTGATTGCGCAATTATTCACAGTTGTCTTTATGTACACTTACATTCAAAAGATTACACATTTTAGATTTATTGTCCAATATAATCAGTCATCAGCGCTTTGACATTCCCTTATAATCAAATAATAAAAACATAAAGTTATTGGCAGTTGTGATCTCCAACATGGCCTCCACCATCCAGTCGTCTGAACCTGAGATCCCAGACAACCACAAAGAAAGCTGGCTCGCCCTACTTACTGCAGCCGAAGCATATTGTCAAAAATCTGGCTGTGACCTGGCCATCCTCACAGCCTGCAAGAAGTTCCGGCCATCAACTGCAGAGGGGGATGGAGGAAAGAAAAGGGAGAGCAGCGGTGCCTTGCCAGCAGCAGGTCGGAAGTGGGATTTCTCCTATCATGTGTGGGGCCAGGGGACTTTGGCTGAGTCCTCAAGGCGCTACATGGATGACATTGCAGTGCTTCACTCCACATCTATGCTGACATCCCAAAGGCATACACACTTTGGTACAGGAGACAGAGGGTCCAAATTGGTGGTTGACTTGCCCTCTGAACCTGGATCTAGGGGGGTGAGGGTTCTTCTTCAAGCCATTCTGGCCATTCTTTCGTTTATTTGGACTACGACTAGGTAATGATGTTTGTGCTATCAATGTCTTGAACGTATTTTCACTCTGTTGCAGGGCCTGACAGTTGAGGGTACCAGCCCCAACAGCAGACTATATTCGCAGAGCTACCCGTCAATCTACAGCTCGGGGACCGTGATTGGCCAAGCTGCCGGGAAACATGGAAATGCAGAAAGAGAGCTTGGTGTGCTGGAGGAGGCTGAGCGAGGGAGAGCCATGGCTGGCATTGGAGACTTGGAGGAGGAGTGTGAGGAAGAAGAGGAGGAGGAAGACATGGAGGAAAGGAGACGCAATCTGAATGAAACTGCCGGTGGGCTTGGAGTCTGTGTTTGGTGTTCTGGTTCTCACTTTAGAGCTAGAATAAGATTAGAGGACCAGGCGTGTTTACTCTATGCTTTCCTCTCTCCACCAGGCGTGTTCTCCATGGATGAAGACTCTTTGTCTCGAGACTGTGAGCCCTTCTTTGAGTCTGATGGAGAAGAGGAGAGCACAGACGGTGAGCGTTTCGAGATTGTGTGTCTTTTCCATGTGGATGTAGATGTGAGTTGCGCAGGTGGATACTGGGTAGATCCATATAAATGTCATGTTCTCTCTTTTCCCAGGCTCTCTGAGTGAGGAGGCGCCCCCTCCCCCGCGCAGCATGGCAATGGGACAGGCTTCGTACTCATCACGCCGCCCCAACCCAATGGCCATGGCTCGCTCCCTGCCTGTAACCGTGCCTGTCTGGGGCTTCAGAGGAAACCGAGGCGCCCAAGGAGAGGCCAACAGCGGGGAACGGGTCAGTCTACATAAACTCACACTGACAGGATATAGTTGACAGTTAAGGATTTTCACAGCAAGCCCCAAATTATTGTCCCACTCATTTTAAACAGTGTGTGGCCCTGTCTGATTGTTTCCCTCAGGCTGGCTGTGCTGATCTGGATCATATTGCTGCCAGCATGAAGGCCCTGTTGGCTCCTGGAGCCACTGACGGCACAGAGATGTTTGGAGCTCTGCCTCGGCCACGTCTCAACACAGGAGACTTCTCCCTCAAACACTGAGAGGAGACAGGAGAGAGATAGAGAGAGAGCAATAAAGAAAGTGTGTGAGGTATAGGGTGTGAGAGAGACAGAGAGTGTGTGTGTGTGTGTGTCTGTGTTGGAGATGGAGATTCTGTGGGTGAAAGAACAGGACTTGAATTGGATGGCAGGCCTGAAATATAATAATTAACAGTACAAAAAGTTGTACCTCATTATTACTGGTCAAATATGAACATCACATGCTGCAAGAAATAGCTGTAATGGAGCAACGCTGATAAAAACACTAAAATTATTCTACACACTAAACACTTCACTTCTAAACACTAGATGCAGTTCTGTTAACACTACATGACAATTGAGCAAGATATGTGCTTTTAGGAAACCACTTCACTAACAGTCATGGACACAAATAGACATGGTTATGATATTTGGAACAAATACTTTGTGCCCTTGCAGGGTAAACTGAATAGTACAGTAGCTTTTCAAAATGTAGATGAAGGACAACCATGTACCTATAGATCCTTTTAATTCATACTTTCACCTTTGCCAATGAATGACTGATAGATAAAATGATTGTACATCGATTCTATCGACGGGGACATGCTTATATCCTCATGACTGAATGAATGAGAAAATGGCTGATTTGTGTGTTTGATACAGAGTTTATGTTGAACAGAATGTGTCCATCTCCAACATTTCAAAAAACATGAATATGTTTTGAGTACTTTAATGTTTCAAATAAAGCAGAAAAAGGTAAATTGACTTACTTGTTTGGTGTTCTTCCCCTCCACAAATGTATATAGTTTTACATGATGTGATATAATTAATATATTTATGGGACTGGTGTTTGTTTCTCTGGCTTGTTATTGGTGAAACAGATGGTATTGTAAATTCAGTCAATATGCTTGTAGTACTACTTTCATGCTGCAGAGTGTGGTATGAAACAAAACTGCCTAAATGATGAAATACTGATACTCTTGCCAAGCTCATTATAGCAAATGTTTTTCTCTCCCAGCATGATAACGGTCAGAGGCATTGCTATTACACAGTAGTTTTATTTATTTTCTAAATTTACAGTAACACACACAGGTAAATCAAATATAAAATTATATAAGCTCTGAATATTTGTCTAGTGTTGTAGCATACATTGCAGCATGTTGTGAACTAATCATGCAAAAATTAGCTATTCAACTCTGCGTCGATAGCAAATTGATATTACACTAAAGTGTTTGATATTAAGGTTTCCTGTTTTCATTACCTCAACTCTGTGTTCTCACACCCTTCACATGCCCTAAACCTATCCTTCTCTCTTCGACCTTTCTCAGTTTACTTTGTGTAACATCCCCTTTACTGATCCTTTTTCCGGATCAAGCAGCGGGAATTTGTGCCAATCCAGAAGGCTGGGAGCATCTTGTCATTGAGGTTGCATTTAAATTTGTGGATCAGTCGTACTTCCTTCTCAACCTCTCCCTCTACCAGGAAGAACTTGATGATGCCGGCAGGCTGGTCCAGGTATACGCCTATGGTGTGAACTTGGGGGAGCGTGACTTCCACACTTTCCCCATTGTGCCAGACATGGTAGCAGGAGCTGGCCCAGCCTGCACCCCAGGAGCTTTCGTTCTCCCCGAGGCCACATGGCCCATCCAACCCTTTCCGCCCCGCACTCTCATACACCACCCCAATAACCACCCATCCATCGTATTCCACCTCCCAGTATCCCCGTGCCCCCAAAATCCCCTCCTTACACAGCACCTACAGGGATAGGTGGAAGAAGACAAAAACAAAAGAGATAAGGCAAAATGTAAGTTAATAGTGGCAAGAACGCTTAGATTATCGTCTTGCCAAATGTTCACTGTGCTGCAGTGCACAGAACCTGAATGGTGGTACATGTCAGTTTGGAGAGAAGACTCACCTGTGGTGACAGTTCATATCGCTCAGGCCTGTTAGGGTATGGACACACAGTGTCCGACATACGGGCCGCTTTGGCCCCACCTTCTGAGATCCACAGCAGCTTTTGGGCAGTCTTGTCATCCAGAGAGGTGGGGAACCAGTCTGGAAGAAGAATGTGTAAACGACTGTAAATAGAGGTGTGTTGTGGTATTTTTTGTTAAAGAATGGAGCACGGGAAGTTAAAGTTGATTGCCCCTCCCCAAAAAAAGGCAGATTATATATTCATACTATCTTTCCACCAGACATCATGAGATTGTCTTTCTCAGCTCTTTAGTGTTGGGGTACTCCCAATTTAGCATCACATGTCTCAAAGGGAGAGCGCCAAAGTGATAAAGAGACAAATATGTAACCTTACATTTCATTAACTCGGTCCTCGTGGTGGGTTCAGGAATATTAGGCTCATAGGGGGGCAGCTTTTCTGTGGGGGATGGAGGGAGGGAAAGAGGGGTAAGAATTGGAGATAAATCCATTAATCATATCCTAATAGTGTAATCCAGTTTTAATGACACCACCTGTCCAATATAATTATAACATGCCATTATCATTTTGGATAAACTTCCGAACAGTGACACACACTGTTGTGTCTCTTACCTTCAGGAGCAGCATTTGGTTTTCTACCTATAAAAAAGACAACAGAGACCAAGAATCACTTAAGTGTTCTTGCAGAAAAATGCATGTTTCGTTTTTATTGTCTCCATTCTCTCTTTCTATCTCACTCTTATTTTTCTTCTACTTCTGTCATACATCTCTGTGACTGACTGCGCTATGTTACACTTTTCACTTAGCATTGATTCATGCTGTTTACCCATGCCAGGTTATGGTTTGGGTTACAGCTTAAGGCCATGATGGGCCTAAACTTACATTGGCTAAGGACACACATCACAGTCACTGACAGCAGGGAGCTGGGGGGTTCTAAGAATATACTTTGTGTCTGATGCCGTTATTTCACAACGCTGCCGCCATCATGTTTTCTCTGTCTGCGATCCTCGGCTGTAGCTGCTTTAAATCGTTGCCTCTTTCTTATGCCCATCAGGATTCCATACCACTTAAATGCAAAACTGGATGCTGGTGGTACTCAGTATTTTTTATTATTATTATTATTCCAATGGTATGATTTATGAACCATTCAAAGAGCTAGATTAATAAATGTTCGGTATTTCAAATTTGCTGTACATTTTTTTGTATACACATTTGCACCGCTATGCCGCCCGAGTGTCATGGGCATGCCTTGGGGGATCCAATAAAGTGCTCCTCTTTAGTATATTAGTGTCACCTGGTTATCGCCAGTGTGCCCATACTCCTTATTACATTCCATTTCAATTGATGAATCTATCTTGAATCCAGTTCCTGTGTGGTAGAAAAATTTGTGTGTTTGAGAATGTCACACGATAGTCCCCGCTGATGGAAGGGCGGGAGATATCGGTCTATTGCGTCTCTGACAGTTCATACTATTGCAGTGAGCCGGAGCAGCAAGTGACACCAATGAATGGCTATCTAGAGGACGAGTGGTCATTGATCACCATGGTGCTGCCAACACATGACTGAGAGGAGAGGCCAGTCAGCTCTTTTAGCTTGGGACAGCCACCTGTCTGGGAGAGCGAGCCGAAACCTAACTCTGGACCAGAGGAGGCCGACAGCATGACAACCAAGAAGAAAAATGCAAACTTATAACCACATCAGCAGAGGCCAGAAGAGACTAAGGGGATGAGCAAGTCCAAACAAGGTTGAACATTCTATTCCCATCCATGGAACTTGTTTGGAGAAGAAGCCTGTGGTCAACTTAGCAGAAATTGTACCACTTCACTTTGTGTTCAGAACACTGTGTGTTACAAAACAGATTTGAGTTTTAGTTTTGTCCACATAATCCGGATGGCAAATATATAACTTCATGACTTCAACCTGAAGTTCAGCTATAATGTTATTGACATTATGGCGGAAACAGCTGATGGAGGTAATTTGAGGGCCAGAGGGGAGAGATTTGGCAAGAGAAATAGAGAACGATAGTGAAGGCCATCTGGCCTTGGGGCTTTGGTATTAGGGTGGACAGAGGTTGATGACAGATCACTCCATCTATCATTCCATCCCTCATACCTTTCCAAGAATTCTCCCTTGTAGGGACAGAGTTGGAGAAGGAGGGACAAACATAAAAAAGAGAGTAAGAATAGGAGTTGGCTGAATGGCATAAACACCGTAGAAATGTGTGTGTCACTAGGAGAATTGAAAAGTCAGAAAATCCATGGGGGAAACATGTTTTATTTGCATTTGCATAGATGTTTTATCTTCCAGACTATAAATGGAGTCTTTGGGCATTAATGAGGAATGTGTAGCCACACAGGCAGTCAGTGTCTGAGTCACCTTGGAGTAAGATATCAGGCAGGCTGTTATGCATGGGGTTTGGTGCTTGACAGTTCGCTGGCTCCTAAATGGAGGTTAAGCCTCCACAGATACCAGTCCACACTCAGTGGGATCAACAGCAAAGCCACACATAGATTGACAAACGGATAAACAGATACTTAGAGAGATTGATGACTTGTCTGTTGGCAAGAAAGATGTAAAAGGATATTTAGGCCAAACATTTTTACAATGAAAAGGTTTACAATGAAAAGGAGAAATTAAGACAATATACTTTGGGTCACGATATATGAAGTCAAAGGTGGTTTAGACTTTTAAATAACATTGAAAAATAGTTAAAATTTTGTAGTGTTAAAATAATACTCAATAACGAAATATAGAAGTAACACCTAGACTACAATGTTGAGTAGTAATGGATTACAAGTAATCTGAAATATGTAATCTAATTACTAAAATGAAGTCTTATCAGCTCAGGCTACTTGAAAACCTGAAAAACATTTTGCATCATATTTATTCATAAAAGATCATATGTACTTGATGTTAAAGTACTTAAAAATGAAACACCTATTAACCTTATGAGCAACATTATTAAAGGTTTCACAGAATACATTTTTTAGTATAGGTTTTCTACTTGGATCTCCAAAATACATTAGTAAGTAATCATTACCCTATTACATCTTCCAAGTAATCTGAATCACAGAAGCTGATAGAAAATATAAAAGGTACTATTAAAGTCATGGATCTTGGAGGATGGCCATGGCCATAAATTCTTCCCAGAATCATGCGACCTCTCTGACGCCGCAGAAGAGAAGCTGTTTGTTTAGAAAGAGCCTACACACGGCAGTGCTTTGATGAGAGAGAGCTGCATGTGCGGATCGAGTTCAGAACATCCCCCTGAGACAGCAAGTTCAGAGAGGTCACTGATAGTGAGATGAGAGGACGGATAGAGGGAGAGATGGGGTGGGTTTGCAAGATATCAGACCATCTCTCCGACTTCTATTATGAAGTGTTGAAAAAGCTCAAGCTGTGATCCTTACCTCTAATGAGTGTGGATATTAAATGGAGACAAATAGAAAAGTATTGAGTGACACATGGGCAGACAATCAGAAAGTCCCAAAATGGAAAATAGGAGCGTTGAGTGAGGATAGCATGTGAAGGAAAGCGTCTGAATAATAAGTGCACCCCATGGTTCTAAAACCACAGTGCTGAAAAACGACAATTTATTAAAAGATAATCAAATTTGAAATGAATGATTTGGCAAATTATGCTATTAAGACTTATCAAACATTGTTTTGCTCTGAGTGATACGGTTTGTATATGTATTGGCATCTTCAAGGAGTCCAGAGGCTGCTAAAGTCACATAATGACACATAATGAAAGGACTACACAGCCATAAACCAAACTGGGGAGGGCTTTTGCAGTCACTTGAACTACTGTGCAGTGTTTCACACTTCTTTAAAATAGGACCCAGAAGAAGGATTGGGAACAGTTGGGATTAAAGATTATTTAAGCCACTCTGGGAAACGATAAGTATGAAGGAAATATTGAGAACAAGTCAGATAAAAAACAGTTCAGGTGTAGGGAAAGCATCAAGCTATAGGGTAATGCAGCAAATAAAAAAACAAACTTAACAAAATAAAATAAATAAAACAAGACAGAGCTGTGATAAAATGCGGGTCTGTGTGATGGTGTGAGATAGCAGACTTCTGAGTAGACACACCGTAGGGATGAAGTGAGCAGAGAAGGACAGATGTAAGAACATCGCTTGTGGTTTGGACAGGATTGATGCCAGAGCTGGGAGGTCCTGTTTGTTGAGATGATTAATGAGAAGGCCTGATATGTGTAGAGAGAAACTTGGCAGCAAGGAGCTGACAAGTTGGTGTCATAAACCTGACGTTACTTCAAACGATGGGCAATAAGCGGCATACTATCCACATCATAAATAGCACACATTTAATGTATGATTCCAAATAATTTACCGAAAATGCTGAGGGGAACATTAGTGGGATGAGAACGAGTTTATTGTGCTAAAAATGAACAGTAATAATCCTTAAATTTCAGAGATGTGTGATGAGCACCTGCTGAATCCGCTCTCTGACAAAATAAATGCCGGTAAGAGCTTTGTAGTTGATCTTTCTGTTGAACTTAGTGATTACGGCATGTGCAAACCTTCAATAGGACTCCTTAAAACTTATAATATAAAACATATAAAATATAGCAGATACTGTTTAAGGGTTGCACAAGAAAAACAACAGATTTTTTTTTTATCTGCTCACATACAATACATTCAAGGCAATCAGTCCCTTACCTGCTTTCTTTGCAACAGGCGTGATTCTGTCGGTGGTTCCAGCGTTATTTGGCATGGTGTACTGAAATCCCCGGCTATGGCAGTGTGTGTCACTCTGAGCAGGAACACTCTTATTTCTTTAGTAAAAAGCAGGGAGGGGTGAGGGCGACAAACCAGAAGGGGGCCCAGGTTTAGGGAGGGGGGGATATGGGAGATGGTTGGTTGAATGTACCAGTACCCAAAGTGTTTTTTTACAGTTGTGACATCTGAAAGTCCTTTCCGGAACCTTTTAAAAATGGAGAGATAGATGTAAACAAACATTGTAAATACTACATCACAGGAATGCAAACTCTTTGGCATAAACATAAACATGCATGCGTGTTAAGACTCAAATGTATTTGAAGATTGCACAAAGACAGAAAGACGAATGGTGTACATTGGATTGAAGACACACTATTGATGGAGGGCAAAGATAATGTGCAGTGAGTAACACAGCAGGAAGGAGCCCCTGAGGGAGCCATCGTCAGTGGCTCCACTGCCTAGTGGGAGGTTATGCCCACGTTGCTGCAATATTTCTAGAAACTTTTGTTAGCATTCTGTATGGCTTTTAGGATGGGGTACACTACATTACGTAACATTGGTAACACTCTGGGCGACTTTACATTTAACAATCGCTTTAAAAGTAAAACTTAAAAAAGCCTATGTTGACCTTACAATGTAGTTGCGCAAAGGTTACAGGCCCTAAAGTGAGAGACTGTTTATAGGGTATATTAGTAGGCTAACTTAAAAGCAGGCTTGTATTTACAAATAAACAATGATATTGTCATTTGGTATACCGTACATGATACAAATCCATCAATGATCAAAGCACTTATTGTTCCCTGACACTATATGTATAATTGTGCTGTTCCTCTCCCATACTCATGCAACCTTGTCACTTACATAGTTGTTGCAAACCTGGCAATGTATTAGAACAAACACTATGACATTAGAACAAGCAAGACTAGCTGGTTGCTTGGTTTTAATTCAACGGCCTTTTTTAAAGACAGGAAACTAGTCACGTGCAACTACTTGTAATACCCTGGCTGCTCCTAAAGCCTGTAAGTGCCTCATCCACAGGTTACTATTTAGTGTAGAGAAAGAATAGCTTTCCGTCAAGAAACAGGGTTACATTATGCCCGGTATTTGGGGCACTAGCTATTAGACAAATGTTAATGAAATGTAAGTGCCCCTTCAGAATGTTTATCTTGTGGCATGCTAATTCACTTCCACACCCAGAGCTTAATGCTGTCAGTAGACTGTGACTCTCTGAGAATGCTGAGGGCATACAGCAGTATTGTTTGTCCCATTACCATTATGGTATAATCCATAGTGGTAATACCCGCAAACTGAGTGGACTAGCTAATAGCCTTCAACAGGGTCCCATTACCAGCTAACTTAACAGGGTAATGCCAGGATTGCATGGCAAAATGGCACACAGGGGGTTGAGTGTGGAGGACTGTTGAAATGTTTCTCGACTTGCAATCATCCCCCTGGTAGTTTCCTTGGTCTCCCGTAGAGCTCCTGTCACCGGTCTCAGTGTTTTTTACTCTGTGGCTTCGGCCTATAATGTGAACATCAAGGCTCGTAAATAGCATCTCAGTAGGTCACCCAGGGTCACCCATTTGCATGAACAAAACACAAATAATATTTACACACTGAGGCTCTAGTTACCTTGGTAACATTCAGCAGGGAAAAAGAGAAGTGGCTAAGAGTGCAAATGGACATTTGCCAGTGGTACAAACACAGGTTATATGACTACAGATATTATTGCTGGCTATTTCTTGCCAAGACTGAGCAGAGTTAATGAGACACATATTGCTCTAATGTTCAGATTTTGTAAATAGCCATGAATGTATCAACCCACATGGCAACATCACACCTCTAATGCTCATAAATCTTAAGCCTCAACTAGCAGGGGGTCCCTGCTTGGCACATGATGTCGTGGTGACATTTGTGGTCTCTTAGCAACAAAAAGCCAGTAGATTTATGACTGACGACTGGCACGCAGGCGGCAGTGTAAATTATCCTCTTCTCTTCATCCCTTATTCCTGTCCCTGACTCATCTTTAATACAAATTCTTACTGGACATTAAAGGATCATCAGAAGGGATATGAACTTGCTACACAACCCAAGTCCATATAGAGCATTCAACAGAGGTGATCTGCAATTGTTTTTTGTGCTTGACAAACGTTCAATACCTCATGACAAAAGCACAAGATAACATTCTAGAAGATCAAAAAACAGCAAGTAAGTGCCTCAGTGTCAGTAACCCAAAGCTCTTAGTACTTAGTGGGTGGGCATTATTCAGGCCTGGTACTGATAGGCCTCCTCTCAACAAAAAAGTGCTATTTGTGAGGAGAGTAAAAGGTTACTTCCTCCTATGACCTGTGCTGGTTTCTTCTAGTTTTTGGAGCAGATCGGCAGTGAAAGTAAATGGTCTGAACAGCCTGTAATGTCGCGCTCCACAAATCCCACTTCCTCACGTTCCAATGGTCTCCTGTACACTGCTGACAATGTATGGAAAACATGGATTGACCCCTGCATATCCTGCTTCTCAGTCACCTCCGCCCCCATCTGACAAAGTAGCCTCTCGATTTACTAACAAATTACTTTGTCATTCCCTCGCCCCTTCAATTCAAACTCTCCCCTGTGCCTCAGCTGTTCACATTGCCACATCACATTACACACCAGTATTTTTTTTTTAGCAGCATGATGAGCACAAGCCTGGGACATATAGTAATCGAGCGACAGGCTACAGATGGACTTTGTTTTTGCAGGGCTGAAGGAGTATTCTGATAAAAGCAGGACCTGTTGAAAAAATTGTGGGGAGTCCAGTGAGTACCGAAGTGTTGAGGCTCAACATTGAGCCTGGAAAAATAAGGGGATATTTGACACAGCAAAATACATGGGCTAAAAACAGACAGTTGAACGGATGGATGATTGAACTGTGAAACTGACTGGTGCGTAAAATAATTCTGTTGACACAGGAGTTCAAGAATACTTAGCATTTAAAGCCACATTGCCAATCTTACACTATCCCTCACTGCTTATTATTACAGATATGAAGATGTATTGCGAAGTCCTACACAGAGGATGCCAGCCCAAGGGTCAACAGAACTAGAGTGATAAAGAGGTGGAGTACAAAGCTCCCCTGAGACAAGATTTTCATACTATTTGTCAGACAGGAACAAGAACGTGAATGTCATATTGGTTTTTAAGATATGTAGATACTGTATTTAGAGTCAGATAGTACACTAGCACATGTAAAGTGTGGAAGCTAAAATGGTTTACAACCCAATTTAGGTTTGGATCTGTGCTATGGACACCAATAGAGAAATAAAAACAATATAACATCAGCAGTCAAAAATTTACATTTTACATACTAATTTACAATAATCCTTCAAAACCTGTCAATTTAGAAATTAAAACAAGAAAATGTAATATCTATAACATGGCATTTAAGAAGTATTGCCAGTAAGAAAGTACATTTAAAAACAAAAAACCCCCACAGATTTTGGATATACATCCACCTACAAGCACTAAAAGGGCCTCTCGTGGAGAAAGAGAAAACTGAAATTAAAAGTTAGAAACTACATATTTGGATTGAAATAAATACTTTATTTATCCATCATTAGTAAAAACGCAGTCCATGACACAAACTCTGAAAGATGATCTGTCTAGAGACAGTACAGGCCTAATTAAGCTAAATGGTGTGTGTCAAATGTGCAATTATCATCATTATGTACAGCAATTAGAAACTGTTCCTACAGAAAATGTACCAAAGAAAACAACTGTTCACAAATAAAGACAACCGAGGAATGATGTTGGCGAGATTATCAACGGCCACCTCCATTAGCTGCTCCGCCCCCAGCTCCACCCCCAGACTGGTCCTGAGCACCAGACATCATCAAGAAGAGAACCAGAGGTACTATGTACATCCACTGAAAAGAGAAAAGAAAAAAGCATTTAGTCTATTGACCATTGTGCTATCTGTGCTTGGCAAATCACAAGTCCTACAAGTTCACCGTTTCACTTTCCCTCTTTGCAATGATAATCACCACATTGGATGATAGAACAAAAAGGTTGAGTGAGTTAAGATATGCTGAATAGTGAAGGGATGCATGAATCAGGACCAAATGCCCCAAAACAAGAAAAGAAAGACAGTAGAAGGTGAATCAGTTAATTAAATCACAAGAAAACAATATATTGTTTAGACTTGCAAGGGGAAGAAGAGAGCCAGAACTCAGCACAGACAGGGAAACACTGAGTGAGTCACTGAACTAGCCAAAAGTGAGAACAGTACTTGAGTGGGAATCAGCTTGGCTCTCTGTCTCCCCCTGCTGGGGGCTGTGCCGCATTGGTGGCCATGAGGAACACTGCACCTCCTAGAATCAAATACCACTGGAACACAGCACAGCACTGAGTCAATACACTGCACTGACAGCAGAACAATACAGCACAGCACAAAGCTATAGCACAGCACAACACAGCAACACAGCAGCAGAGCTAAAGACCACTGGGCAGCATGTAAGTTCAAGTAATATTTGAACTGTTCAGGCACTAACACTGTGTACCATCAGCTAGAACTCTTGTAGTACCATAACCTATAATGTCTTTTTATGCTGTTTGGTGAACTTGCCTTAGCCAAAACAAAGACAAGATAAAGCAGACAATGAATAGTACAGCACTGGAAAAACTGGTGGACTAAAGTGGTCAGACAGAAATCAAATATTGAAATGGTCAGCATGCTGGAAATGATGTAAAGAAGAGGAAAGTCATTAAGCTCATAAACAATTCACACCAGGAAGGTGAGGGGCAAGTTTGGAAGAGGAAATTTGTGGACGGGAAGACAACTAGTAAAAGGCCATTTTCCAACTTACATATTTGGCAAAGAAGGATTTCTGCTCCTGTGTATTCTTCCCTCGCTTTTCCATTTCCATTTCCATGCGCTCAATAAACAATGCCGTCTCAGGCCTTAGGAAAAATAAAGGTTAAAAATGTAGGGTCTATAAAAAGTGGAGTGGTTACATTTCATAATAATAACAGTACAGTGAAAATTTGCAACTTTTTTCAAAAAAATACATATAACTGGATTCAACCAAAAAGCATAGAAAATATAACAACAATAAAATACTCAAATACGCCATGCCAGGAATTCGGACTGACCCAGGTGCGTTGACGGGTCCTACAATACTCAAGGTGGTGTTAAAAGCTTCGAGATCCACTTCATCCTCTACCTCAGTCCCTCGACATGCCCCCGGAATCGTCACAATGGAGACACCAATGAGCACACCAGAGACATCTGTGTGGAGGGTGAGGACATCACTGAGGTGGGACTCCACCATAGCACACTAAAGGTCAGAGAGAAAATAAGCTGATTATCAATACTAAAATGTATTCCATTCTCATGTAAGATAACTCTTAGATTATAGTCTTTATTTGTTAAGATTGCGTTGACTTTGAAAGGTACTTTATTTTAAGTAAATCACCTACCGCTCTAACGAATGCTGTAACATATCCTTCCAACTGCCGCTCTATCTGCCTGTCGGCCTGTAAGGACACACGAGGCACTCGGATCCTGTACAGACCATCCACTACAGCCACCTCCTGTATGGGAGCATACATACAAGAGAAATGTTGCTATTGTAAGGAAGCCAGCACTCCTGGGATTAGTAGTAGTTCCTCCATGGATTTTTATACAACTCGAGTTATAATTACCTTTAGTTTGGTCCTGTCCTCCTCAGAGAGCTGGCTTTGAGAGAGTGATACACTGGGCTCTTTCCCCGCCTTCAGAATTAAAGCTCCACGCACCCGGAACTGAGACACATCATCTAAGAGACGCCAGAGTTGAGTGACAGAAGTTAACTTGGTCAGCATGCATTTTTAAGTAACCCATTTTATATTTAATATATTGAAAAATTATGAGGCATTTGGTCAACTCAATCCACAATTCAACACAAACTGGTGGACTATGTTATGGTTAATAGTTAATTCTTTGCTTTGATATTTTTGCTTTTCTTCTTAAATTCATAAATACCATTAGAAATTTCCTTAGATACAATCTTAATTCAGCCTGCAGTCAGTGTCCGCTAAAATAGCCTTAATTGGGTGGCACCATTCTCAGAGCAGAAATACACTGTAATAGTCGTTACAGTAAAGTATAAGGCAATAGTGCGTTAATAATCATAATAGATCAATAACAGACAACAGGAAAACCACAACCTCAGGTTAGCTAGCTATTCTAGGATAACGGTTATCCACATGGCTATAACGTAGCATTGTCAACATATTGACACTACTTACCAAGTTCAAATGAATGTTCAAGAGGCAAAGAGAAGCCACTAAAATCTGTGTCTAGGCCATCACCAAGCTGTAAAAAGGGGCACAAAATAGTTTATAGTTTCTGAAAATAGCAAGTTATCTGTTACCATCTCTGTTGACTGGTAATACGGTATAGCTACGTTAGACAGCTCACTCACTGACAATTAGCTCGAAACCTATTTAGCAGTAGCATTACAAGCAGAAAAGCATCATCAGTAACGCAAAAACAATCTTATCGCGTTCCACAATATTCCAGCTCTGTAACTTACCCGTCTACCAATGTTACCACGTGCAAATTTTGAACATGATAAAAACATAAGAAGGAAAATGACTGACAATTTCAGTCGAGACAGAAGAGCAAAAGCCATTTTGACAGCAAATGCGAGGGGGAGGGGGATACAGGCAAAGACACCGAAGCTGGGTTGCCATGTCAGAAGATTATTTCACCCCAATTCAGACGGGTAAGTGGTAACCAGCCCACAGAGACCAATAACTTCGTTTCACTATTTAATTTATGTTTAAACGTTATTTACGTAAGCGCATTGCTGCCACACATTTGTATTTTTATTGATCTCGTTATAACGAGATAAGATCACGTTAATATTAAATGACATCACCAGATGGCATCAGGTCATTATGACAAATGGCTTGATACTTCCAATAAGCAAACAAACATTTGTTGCAGTAGATTTAAGTTTTTAACAGTTTGGTGGACGTGGTGTCGACTTCATGGGCAACGGCGATGACCAAGTTACTTCTCAATCAGGCATGATTCGAGCCATAGTTTGACTACAACTTTGGACGAAGTGGCACGTTGTTGCGCACAGCAAATCTTTCTGCGTTACCCTTGTGTATACAACTTCTACCCAGAGCTATGTGGACATGGAGAATGAACTGACCGGTAACAACTACACATTGTGTATAAAAATAATATACTACAACCAGGCAGGATTGCCATTTCGAATATATTAAACTCTTTAATATTTTTTAAATACTATGGTATTGTGAAGGCAAACCCAGTAATATACTGACGTCGTACTACAGAAGAAAACAGTATTCAGGTTATTTTAGTAAGCAAGCAGGTTGTAAGAATGTTTTCAGAATCATATAGGCCTAACAGAAGCATTGAAAAAGGAAATGGACCTGTCAATGGACCTTCCCATGCCAACCTCTACTTAAGATGAGAGTGGTGTCCAAGAACATTCACAGAATACTTACACCCATGGCAACAACATCGTCATCATCCACTTTTTCCTCGTCTTCCTGTTCCTCATCCTCATACATAGATTTAGATATTTTCTTACTGTAATGTACATAGACATGTGGATATATTTTTATCGGGACTACGCACCCATCTTATCTTATCTTATCTTGCAAATACTTTTATTTATATA
>JAVQIZ010071850.1:0-11489 GCA_036023535.2 Galaxias brevipinnis
TTCAGTTTATGAAGGCGTGCTATAAATATAGAAGTATTGTTAAAATCACAGTTCATTCGAGTTGAGCTACGTTTTTATAAATGGGGCAAACACCGATAAACTATTTGTTTTCTGTGTAGATTAATGTGTTTCTTAAAAGGCAAAATACATGTATTTGTACATTAAAGTTCCCACGCATAGACGAATCGAAGTGCCTTACAGGGGTCAAGCAGGCCCATAAACATTCTATTTTTTGAACTCTATGAATTGAACAGATAGTAAACAGAACAGAACAGAACAGGTGTTGATGTCCGACCTGGATCTACTTTGATCTTGCGGAGGTACCAGTTGATGATCTCAGTGCGGCCCTTCACGTCTGGTTTGGGGACTGTCACCTGTGTGTCGAAGCGTCCAGGCCGGATCAGGGCGCTGGCAAAGGGGGACGTTTCACAATCACTTTCAGAACCCACCGGGGTTTACATCTCTTTGATAGGCTGAACATGACAAGCTCGCTTTAACTCATTTCATCATTTGTCATTTTCTCCAACGGAGATGAAAAATCACACGTTTGTAACTACAGAAACGTGTACGAGAAAGTAATCTCAAATCTTCTGACAAATGCTAAGCAATACTGGTTTTAGAAGAAAAGGGGCAACCCTGATACAACTTTACAGTCCATTATCTCATTTGACTATAGATAGCGGTCTCAAATGTTAAGCTTTGCCATTATAAAAGAGGTATGTTGAACCTGAGTGACACTCTGAAGTAGAAAAAGCATACATAGCAGCATATTATACACAGCACATACCGTATGTATCTAATGTTAAGCTTTGACATTATAAATGAGGTATTTGTTGAACCTGAGTGACCCTCTGAAGTAGGCAAAGCAAACATATCACATGCGTCTTACACAGTACACACATATCTAATGTTAAGCTTTGACATTAAAAATGAGGTGACTCTCTGAAGAGGGCAAAGCAAACATCACGTGTGTTGAACACTGTACATACGCATCTAAAGCCTCCGGGAAGTTTGTCGCTCCTATGATGATAACACCTTCATTTGGTTTAAACCTGTTGAAAATTAGACAAATAAAAACAATTACTTAGATAGATATCTATAATTATAGATACATTATTTGGATCTTTTCAACCATTCATATTTAGCCACGTCACATTAAATAAAACACAAAACTCTCATAACACCAATTAAAAAATAAATAAAAGCGATAGATCAAAGTCATGACTATCCTCCCTAAAGCACCCAAGGTATCAACGGTCACTAAACCGAGCGCACCCGTCCATCTCGGCCAGCAGCTGGTTGATGGTCTGTCTGGAGTACGGGTGCATTGGGGACTCGATCCTCTTCCCCCCCACGCTGTCCAGCTCATCGATGAAGATCACACATGGAGCGTTGGCTTTAGCCTCCCCTGAGAGGAAACACCACTGTGGTTATCTCATAAATCACGGAGTAAAGCACTGGGTAGCATATCGACACAGAATGTTATAGGCCAATTATGTGTTTATAAACGTTGGGGGTGCACGCACAGCCTGGCTGCAAAAAACGCTGGCAGCTAGCAACTATTCCAAGCAATATAACGGACGTTATACTTAATACTCGTATATGAAATGATCACGGCAAAGTCAGGCATTTTTAATTAGGTTCTCATTCCAATCATTTCTTCGGATGTGTGAGAGCGAGAGTGTGATTGTGTGTGTGTGTGTCTAGAGAACTCACTGAAAAGGTTCCTGATACGACTGGCTCCCACGCCGACAAACATCTCGTCGAACTCTGACCCCGAGGCATAGTAGAAGGGCACGTCTGCCTCGCCGGCCACCGCTCTGGCCAGCAGAGTCTTACCAGTCCCCGGGGGGCCCACCAATAGGATCCCTGCAGGAATAGTTAGTGAGGTAACAGGAAGTGAGGTAACGGGAAGGGGGAGGTTCATCAGAAAAAAGAAAAAACTGAGTTAACCACAAATTGAAATGAATGCAGTAACTTTGAGATAAGTATGCTGCAGTGGATAACCTATTTTGTAAGAAGAAACGTGAAAAAAAATAAAGTACACAAATACCACAATACTACACGGACACATTTCTACACAAACCTGTTAGACAGCAAGCACGCAAGCAAAAGCCTAAATATTCATTTTCTTTGTTCTACCTTTTGGAAGTTTGCCCCCCAAGACGGTGAACTTCTGCGGGTTCCTGAGGAACTCCACCACTTCCTGTAGCTCGTTCTTGGCTTCCTCCACCCCCTTGACGTGCTCGAAGGTGACGTTTTTCACCTGGACCGGGTCCACCGCAGAGTCCAATCCTGTTGTGGTTCGGAATCGCACTGCCAAGCAAGATTAGATTAAAGTTCGAAATCACCCTGCGTGGCGTGGGTAATGAATTCTCACAAAGGCCTTCACACCGTTAGAAAGGAAAACAGTCTTTCAACCCCTATCCCCAACCAAAAAATGTCAAGACGAAAAGAGAAATTGCAACTGTAAGCCGCCATTTAAGGAAAGTTAAATAAGTACTCTAAGCTAATTAATAAACATGACAAACCACAGTTATTCAAATTTCAGCCTGACTGCCATGACAGTGGCGAACAGTCAGTCAGGCATAAAATTAAAGCAGGATTCGATATTTGATGTGATTCTTTTCACAAAAAAAGCACTTTGATTTGCTTTAAATTCAACATCATTCTAGTTAACTTTGAATAAGTGTATCAAGCACAACCTTGCTCCACCTACTTAGACATGAAACACACAATATAAGCCCAGCACTGGAGTGAGCAGCTAGGTTGAAAAGGAGCCTTTACCCGATAGGAACGGGGTCTTGGAGAGTCCATAGAGACCCAGCAGCAGCAGCACCAGCAGGATCAGCCTCATCCGCCTCACAGAGTCTGCAATATTACAGGTGAATTACAGGTCATTTCACAGCAGGTCAAAACAGTGAAACACAGGTGAATGTACAGTAGGTCAATATGGTGAATTACATGTAAGTAACCAGTAGGTAATCCAACGCCATTCGCCGTTCAGAAAGACATAAGGGGTTTAAATCATACGCATCTTCTACATTTCATTCAATTTATTACCAACCTCCCTTTTTTGGTGTTACGTTTAAAAAAGACTAGTGTGTAGAGATATATATATATATATATATATATATATTATATTAGGGGTGTTCCTAGCGACTAATTTCCCTGACATTTAAACGGGAGTTTAAATGTAGACTTGTCGACTAGTCTAAAATTAGGAATATAGTCAGAAAAGTCCCCAAAATGCTTTGAGATATTCACCAAAAAACACTAAACCATGAAGAACAAACATTTAATTAAATATATAAAATCTCTTTAATGTATAATGCCAATGAACCGCAATACATACACAAAACAAAAATCTATCTTATTTTATATGCCGTTAACCCCTCCATGATTCTTCAATTTACGCTCAGTAGCCTATTTCGAATGCTCAATCTAACCTAGCTCGAGGAAGTGGACGAAAAGTTAATGTGACAAGCTGAAAGACAGCGCTACATTGTTTTGATACTGTGTCAAAAACAACCCCACACCGAAGACATTACTTAGGTGGAAAATAATACCTGACGTTTGAAATTTGAATACATTTTTATATAGATCAGCAGCATATTCCAATCCGTGGCTGTCAACATTGAATGAGTAGAGTTAGGCTAGCGTAATCATAGCGTCTGCGGGTTGGGGCGGTAAACGATGTTTTGATATGTGTGCAGAGTTTGGTTAGAACTAGCAGCCTTCTCTATTTGCAGGTTAACCGACTAGAATTTCTGGTGCCGACTAGCAATGGCAGCAACGTTTAATCAACTAGTCAAGCACATCCCTAATATATGTATATATATATATATATATATATATATATATATTAACCTTTAAACCTATATGTTAACCTTTTATTTTGTTGATGTTTTCACTATCACTTTGTGCTTGTAGGCGTGTGTCGGTGGGCTACCTTGTGTGCGTTGTGTCAGGGCCTGTGCCTTGAGGAAGCCCTCGGCAAAGCCCGTCTTAAAGGTGTCCTGGTGTCCATCAGGAACGTTCTTGTTCTTCAGAAGCTTGTCCAGAGTCTCTGCCTCCACCCGTTTGTCACGAGTCAACAGACCCTAACGTACAAATGACTTCATTCAGTAAAAACGCACGGAAACTGAAATAATAAAGCTAAGTCTATCATAAACGAACAAGTTGTATGTAATGGAATAAAAGCTTTAAAGAGAGTCTTACCTTCATGAAGGACGGTGTGTAGCTCTCCGGTTCCTGCCGCTCGAAGCCTCCCTGCTGCCTCCTGCTCTTCCTCAGGGTCTTAAATCCTCGGCTCTGCACCCAGCCTGTCAGTTCCAAACAAAACAACTTTAAAGCCCTAACCCATCCTGTCAGTTCCAAACGAAACAACTTTAAAGCCCTAACCCATCCTGTCAGTCCAAACAAAATGTCAAATCCATGACAGATTTCAAAGAGAAAACAGCACTCAAAAAGTATAGGTCCCCTTACAAATCAACACGGTACAATCGTTGTCAGTCAGGTCAGTTTCTAGAGCACTATTGATCTTTAGTTGTGATTGAAAAGAGAAAAGTATCGATCCCCCAAAAATCAACATTGCATACTTTTGTTCAGCAACGTCGGTTTTCTAGGATACTGGTGATGTTTAGCATGAAAGCAGAGTAAAACGCCAGTGGTCTAACATAAGGGCCTAGCCCTGTTAAACTGCTATGTTACCTATAATACCTTCTCCCTAAGGGATATTATATATGTTCTCAAAACCTTCTCCCAAAGGGACATCACATAGAACTGAAAGATCAGGAATCCCCATTACCATGCAAGTGTTGCAGGTCAGAAGCAACGTTCTGGAGAGGGGAGGGACTCTGCTTGCACAAAGAAGAGAATCCTGGAGAGAAAAAAAGAAAGAAACACATCACTCATGACGACACAAAAAGATGTGGCTTTGAAATGACCTAAAAAACAATCCCAATAGTTTCACTACTGCCAAAAGCAATTTAACACTCAGAGTTTGCATCTACCCATTCAAAGTGTTATATTACACAGATAAAGGTCACTGTCATCCTTGATTAACCAAAGCCCTCGGAAGACCTTACCATGTTTGTTGTGATAGAAAGAGTGAGTGGAGAGGTAGGAAGTCCTCCAGGAGGCGTGGATGCTGGGGCTCTGCTGGTGTACTGCCACTTGGTGACTGGGAAGAGGTAGTACACTGTTCACCAGGTCATTCAGTTGTTTCACCCCGAGGTCCGACAAGCCCAGCTCCCGCAGGTTCCAGGTGGGCTAAACATAAAGGTGGAGGTCAACACAGGTGTGTGGAGATATGCTTCATATGACAGCTCATTCTGTGAAGCACATTCTACAGTATGCATTACAACTTGAGAAGCTTGCGTTTAAATTGTGTGTGTCTGTTGACGTAGACAAATGTAATCTACCCTGGTTTCTAGTACAAGGTTTCCTAACTCTTTTCTTTTTTTTTTAAGTATCGGTCCTAAAACAACAGCTTTCGTCAGGCCTATAATGGGTCATCCCGATTAACACACCTAACCTGTGGTTTGTGTGTGGTACTCCTGAGATCACCCTATTGGGTTGACGGATGTTGCTTTTTTACCTCTGGGTTATTGAGGTATTTCTCAGTGGTCTTCTCCTTGTGCTGGGTCTTCGTGGTGGCTCTGCTGGTGCTGCTACTGCCCATAGAGCTCTTTAGGAAGTGGAAAGCGTTGATAAGGTGACTCAATGGGACAGTCACCTAAAGAGAGGAAGATAGGACATTGTTTATGATGTGACCGTAATGTGTGTAATAGCAACATAAAATCCAACAAATTATGTTTTTTGTATGTTGGTAAGTAACTGGTGCCCACGACAATGCAAAACAGACTGGTACTGGCTAATACTGGGGCATACTGGGGCCCTTGATCAGTCCACCCAACCTCTGAATGCGCTAAGCCATGACAAACTATTGCTAAGAGGCATAGTTGTCTCTCCCAATATCTCCAGTAAATACATGAGGATATGTGTTTGTGTGAATGAGAAAGTATTTCGCCAATGATTAAAACCTGGAGAAAATGTTAAAGTGTTAAATTAGTGGTAAATTAGAAAGCGCGACCTGGTGCAAATAAACAAATCAGTTTTTGAGAAGTTTCACGGGAAGCCCTTGCCTGGGCATATTGTAACTCCTCCGCGGTGCGCTAAGAAAAGTTGGACCCATCATTCAATACTTCGTGATCTCTCAGCTGTCACACTTGCAAATGATACAAATGACAAAGGATGACAAATTGGAAACGGACCCCCTGCTGATGCTGTACGGTAATGCAATCAATTACGGTACCAAGTTAACAGTCGCTAAATCCAATTCGGCGTTAGTATCCTGATTAGTCATACCACGTGTTGGGCCGGGATTGTAAAAGCCAACACTATTGAATTGGTGTGAATAGCACTGTCAACAACAACACTTCCCTAATGACGCAGTTTGCTGACTCCGGTCAAAGCTAGCCGGCTAGCTATGCTAGTATTTTTATCCCGATCTATATTTATATTGAAGAAAAATAGTCGCCCTAACATCATATTTTAATATTTCACTACATCATTCTTACAAGTAGACAGCTAAAGTCAAACTAAAAGGCACATTTATGACAACGAAGCAGCAGGCTAGCTACTAAAGTATGCTATAAAAAAAACTAGCTAATGTTAAAGAGTGTCTAGCTAAAACCAGTTACTGGCTTACCTGTGGTTGGACTGTCATTGACATGGAAAACATTTCCAATAGTGACCCGACTTGTTGCTGAAAGTGTATTAACGTTCCAATTTAAGTGATATGCCCTTGTTCCTCAGACTTCGCTTTATTTCTCTTATTCTCAGATGCGGGTTCGCTTACATAAAGGTCAACCGGATATCAACTTTTCTCTGGAGGGCGCTACCGGGTCAAATAGTTAGATAATTTGGTTGATGCAACAATTATACATAATTACCACTGATGCACTATGTCATAAAAAAAAAACAAAAAAACAATAAAAACAAATTTCAAAGAGTTATCTACAAAAACAATTATAATTGTACAAGCTAAAGGAATATGGTTTGCCCTTCACATATCAAAATGTTCAAGAATGATAGAAGACTTTTGCTTCTACCCTTAGTAAAAGCAAAGTAAACCTAGTTGCAAACATTACTGACTTATCCTAAAAACACGGAGACAATAAGGTCTATACATTTTTTACCCCTTAGTTGGGGAAATAGAATAGATTTCTTTATTTTTGTAAGTAAAACTGCACGTTTTTTCTAAATACATAGTTATATACTATATTAAATAAATATATTGCACTAGACTATATTTTCTGCCTTCAGTACAGCTGATCATAGAATGTATGAAATACCCCAAAAATCTCAACACAATAACTTACAAGCTACTATAAAGGAACAAAAGGCTAACATAATAAAATATGAGTACCATAAAATTAGATTTTCGAAACCCCTTTAAGGATCAACTTATTTTTTTCAGAAAGGGGATTCTTCGGAACAATTGCACTGAACATGATCGATATCATTCACTGAATCAATAAATTATCCCTTTAAAGTTAATTTTGTTATAGAAAAGTATATAATCATGCATTCACTTTCCATCAATGAAAACTAAAAATTATCGGGTCAGTTTCTCCCTGTAGGTATGTTTTGAGTGAACAAATGTTATTTTCTTAGATCTACTTAGCTACACACAACATAGACGGTTGTTTGAAATATCATGTGTACATTTGGAATTAAAGATCGTACTTTACATTATGTAATTTCATTGGAGTGGAGTGTAAGGGTTATTGATCATCAACAATCATATTTTTATCCTTATCATGTAGCTTATTTTAAAAAAAATTACTTCATCATTTGTAGAAAAGTCATTATTTTCCTTAAATTGGAGCTTACAATGTGGTATATTGTAATTATACAATTATATATTATATATATATATTAATCTCTAAATTTCCAAAATTGATTATAGTATACACAGCAGACCGACCAGTATCTTCCATAACAGCTGGTGTCCACGAGCCAGGTGTCTCACAGAGAGCTTCAAACAAATGTGCAACGCATCTACAGATCAAACTATCACGTAGAGTCACAGAACCGGGTGAACCTCCAAGCCCCTCCATTAATTTTTCCTAAAGAAGAGGAAAATAAAAATGTTGTTATTAGAAAACAGAACACTTTTGAGTGTACAGTCGAGCAGTACAACAGTGACGGTGGAAAAGTACCATGCGTTACGACACCCGCACAAGTAGAAGTGCAAGTCCCATTCATACCAACAATCACCAACAGACATGCTTCATGTCCTATCTGCCTCGTAAAACAAAGCCCAAGGTTCCATAGTTCTTAGTTTGACAATAAAGTGACGACTGTAGTTGTTGATGTCATTCAATTTGAATATACTTCCCATTCAGCTGTCGATGATCAATTCCTAAAACCATTTTTTTTATATAAAACATGACGCGTAGAGTATAATAACAACTAAGACAAATTGACAAATGACACCATTGTTCAGTAGGAAAGAGCGAAGACCAACCTTCTCTTGCGCTGTAGATAAACTGTGAGCAGCCAGTGAGCCAGCAAGGGCCAGACAGTGGTGAAGACTACTGCAACAGGGGACAAATGAAAAGGCCACCAGGAAGGTCTCTGGAACTGTGAGCAAACAATCAAAGATGAGAAAAGGTGTGTGTGTGTTTGTGTGTGTGTGTTTGTGTGTGTGTGTTTCTGTGTTTGTGTTTCTGTGTGTGTGTGTTTGTGCAAAACTGCATACATTTACTTACCAGTTGTAGGGAGTCTTTGTGATTAGAAGAGGGAAATCTGGTCTGAAAAATATTATGTGATAAGGTTGAAACATTTCAATTACTAAACAAAACACACATAGCACATTTTGATGGAGTATAAAAGTGTTCCAAAAACAATTATGTGTGGATTGTTTTCTCCTTCAATGACCTCTCACCTGTGATGTGGTCCTTGACTCAAGACTCTGAAGCCTGTGAATCACATTGGCCATGTCATCCTGCAGCCTCAACAGCGCCATGGCAACCTGCTCGTCTAGGACGCCCCCAGGACCACACCCCGAGTTCCGGCTCTCCGGCGTACAACGGCAGTCCGTTGCCACGGTGACGCACGTTGGGGAGCCGCAACCTGACCCGGGCGTCCGAGAGCCTGAAATACCATCACAGAGACACAGCGGTAAGGAAGTGCTGCCGTGTGTCTGAAGCAGCCATAAAGACATGGAGCGGAAGTTACACAGAAAGATCACACAATTCTCTCTACAGTGATCTGGCAAGGGAAATTGGACAGGTGTTTGTTCTTATTTAATGAGAGTCTCTCACAATGATATTATGAGGAAATGTTTGTGTTCTCCAATTCTGGTCTGAACATAAAACGAGAAATAATCATCGTAATGAAATGAAATGAAGAGGTGTGCAACGAAACACACAGTTTATATCAACAGAAAGGTAAATACAAGAAACTAACGAGTCTAAGCACCCTCACCTTTTCCTCTACTTGACAAAGAGCTGAAGGGTCGGACCATACCAAGTCCTGCTTCAAGGACAAACCCTCTTCCCTCCCCTCCATTTAAGGCCATCTTGGTTCCTCCCTGAAGGTCTTTCCTTCTAGCCTGGCATGCTCTTGGCCCAGATGAAGGTATTCTCACCGCGGGAAGAAGCTAGTGAGGAATAAAGAAATATATGTATATATACATGGGTGAGTCAGTGCATGCTGTGAACAGCCCTGAAACATTTTCCTACTACTTTCAAACAAAGCCTGTTACAAAATTACATAACATATGTGTATATCAAATGGTTGTATTTCTATTACATTTCAACAATTTTGGCATAAATACATTAATCTCTGCAACATTCTGTCTAATCCATCATGTTATGATTCTGGTTATAACTTTATATATGAATAGGGTGACCAGACGTCCCGTTTTTCCCGGGACAGTCCCGTATTTTAGCGTGTCCCGACTTATTCTGAAAAAATCACAATTTGTCCCGTTTTACAGTTGTCCCGATTTTTCAATGGGTTTTCTAACTGTAATCTCACGTATTGTGGGTTGACATTGCGTTGCCCACACAGTCCTGTCTGCTGCTCCACAGACATTGCATGCACACAGTGAGTGCACAGTTTATCATATACAATCATCTATCCAATCCCTGCCCCACCACCAGCCTGACTGCGCAGCGCGCGCTCCTAACTGAAATGGTGTGGGAATATTTCATGTTTAGGCCTAGGGTAGCTGTCGATGCTGAGCTAGAACCAGCTAGCTGTCTAATAGGTAGTCCTTGAATATGTCACAAAAACAAAATTAAGTAAGGAATAAATGCTTTTGTTTATATTAAGGATATTTAGATAGTTATCACTGTATTATTATCACCATCTATAGTATAACATGCCTGGGCTAGTGATGTGTGTGAGTAACGCCGTCTACTACTGTAAAGTTCTGGTGATGTGTGTGAGCAGCGCGGTCTACTACTGTACCTGGTGATGTGTGTGAGTAGCGCCGTCTACTACTGTAAAGTTCTGGTGATGTCTGTACCTGGTGATGTGTGTGAGTAGCGTGGTCTACTACTGTACCTGGTGATGTGTGTGAGTAACGTGGTCTACTACTGTACCTGGTGGTGTGTGTGAGTAACGTGGTCTACTACTGTACCTGGTGATGTGTGTGAGTAGCGTGGTCTACTACTGTACCTGGTGATGTGTGTGAGTAACGTGGTCTACTACTGTAACTGGTGATTCGTCTTAGTAGCGCCGTCTACTACTGTACCCTAGTGTGTGTGTTCATGCATGTGTGTGCATAAATTCAATATTAATATCCATAATTCACAGAAATTCAGGAAATGGCCATGAATTTGTCACAAAAACATTCTAGGGGACACCTGTCCCGTATTTGACTCCTGGGAATCTGGTCACCCTATACATGGTACATATCATGACTTTAACATGCAGCTGCAGAGGGGTGCACTCCAAACATAGGCTGCACTCCGGAGACCGTTTTAAATGGAATGGTGCGTTTCGAGTATTGTAGTCATGTAAGTCAGCTATTTAGAAGGCAAAGTGTGTGTGTGTGTGTGTGTGTGTGTGTGTGTGTGTGTGTGTGTGTGTGTGTCTATCGGCGCATGTGTGTACGTGTGTGCTGACCCGAATGCAGTGTCCGCGGTCGGTTTGTGAACCCGGAAAGGAGTGTGTATATTGTGTGTGATCAGATGGAGCGCATGTAACGTGATTAAGCGGGAGAGATTTGGTGTCATTCTGTGTGTGTGTTGAGGCGTGCTGAGAGGGGCTTTATTAATTCAATAAAGCAGGATCAGCGTTCAGCACAACACAACACCCCGACCCGCACAGCTGCCCTCGCTGCTGATGACGGCGACGTGGTGCGCCACACACACACACAGGCACACACACACACACACACACACCTTTGTCTACAAACAGGTTGCACCCAATCATGCCAAACCTGTATTTTTCATCACTCCAGA
>JAVQIZ010071934.1:0-15451 GCA_036023535.2 Galaxias brevipinnis
ACAGACAGATCTTTGTGTCTGTTTTCAAATTAATTTATATATATATATATATATATATATATATATATATATATATATATATATATATACTGTATATATATTTTACATTTTTTTTAAACAGATGTTTATCCACATATTTTTATCTTGATAATATATCATCACATAGCTTTATGTTATGTATGATATAATCTGAAGTTATCATCTAATAAACTCAAATGCCCGGTGTACTAATGTGCCAAAACGTTAGCCTCTGCAACTGACAGTTATATTATCGTAGTTATTGATTTAGAGATGTGGTCATTTTAAATAGAAAGACATGCAGGACTGCACTTAGATCTCTGGATAACATACCCCTACATTAAATTCACTTGGTGATCCACGAGGTATTCAATCCATTGGCGACTTTTTTTCTGGGAATTTAAGGTATTTTTAGAGCGACCAGGATGCTGTTAAAAGAATACAATTGGTCAAGTCAGTGTTAATGTAAGAGTTCTAAGAAAGGAGCATCAACTGCTTCATACAAGCACAACCCACTGTTGCAGTAGGACAGGAAGTGGGTGGTTTGCTTTGCCTGAGTGTAGATGCACAAGTGCTCATACATTGAACAGCGTGCTTGATTGGTGATCTATTTTGTCTTCACCCTTTCCGTATGCTAATTCCACATTAGTATGCGGTGCTTAAAATGAAAACAAGAACATTAAAAATGAATCCTATACTGTAATTAGAGTGGCCTGCTCTCATTGTGAGGTAAGCCATCCACCCTTGTGAAATAGATAAATGATTTTAATCCCATGTTTACAACATGAAACCCCAAGATATCCTTGCCTCCGGGTGCTTATCCACTCAATGCAAATCATTGTGTGGGCAAAGGAAGGTTGGAGATGGGTTTCCCCTTAAACAGTTTGGTTTACTTAAAGTGTTGATGATGGCCCACGTTTGACTTAGTGAGCCCCCCCACCCCCCCTGCCCCTACATGTGGGTCTGCATGTGGGCCTCTAACGGCGCTTCAGAGGGTTAACGTGCCATGTGATGCGCAGAGATGAACTGTGGTAATGATGGCGGACAGTCCTGGCCCCCCGGACTCCAGCCGTGCCACTCAGCCATGGCATGGGCTCAGGATTAGGAGGCGGGCGGAAGGGTGGGGGGCGGGTGTGGGAGAGGCAGGAATGTATGCCTCAGAGGGTAATCCCACAGTGATCCAGAATGATGAACCCATATTAGTCAGAGGCTGCTGACCAGGATTCAGATGCCGCCTTTGCATAGGGGATGCGGGGGGGGGGGTATCCCACTGCCTCGGGACATTCCCTGGTGACACTGTGCCGGGTTGGCCAAGTTGATGACAGTAGCTTAGCTGTTAGCCAACTTGCCTCTTGTTAATGCACGTTGTATTATACATTTCTGTATGTGGAGAGGCAGCAGTAGATGCTGCTGTATGTAGTTTGTTGTCTGATCAGCAGAGCTGTGTTCTCTCAGCAATACATATAGTATTCCCAGCATGCTAATGTTCTCTCTCTCTCATTCTGCCCCCCACCCCCCACCCCCAACCCCCTTCCTTCTTCTCTCTCTCTCTCCCAGCAGCAGCAGATGGAGAGGCTCCAACCTCAGCAGGTAAGATAAGTCGATACTTTGTAACGTCATTAGGCTGTGTGTGTGTGTGTGTGTGTGTGTGTGTGTGTGAGAGAGAGAGAAATAGAGAAATACAGGTAGAGAGAGAGAGAGCGAATTTGAGAGAACGAGAGAGTGTTTTCCCTGACATCGTTGTGTTTGTCTGACCTTTTCTGTAACCAGTCTGTTCACTCGCACCATACACTAAAACAAACATATTCAAGCACGCATACACGCACACACACACCCATACACACTCTCTCTCTAGCACACACACACACACACACACACACATGCACAGTACATGAGCATACACACACTATCAGCCCTGATATTTAGAGCTTATCCCAGCCTCTCCTCGCCTCTTCACCACTGACTTGGCTGCGGTACATGCATCGATCCATTGATCATGTATTGTCAGCATAGGCTTATGTTGACTGATCTTCAAGTGCCTCTGCAGACCACAGACTCTAATATCCGTGAAGTTATTATTTTTTCTTTGAACAACCTGTCTCTCTCATTAATGTTATTACTCAAAGCACATATTTCCAGCGCACAAGACTTTTATTTCTATGAAAAGTTTCTTGATATTTTTAATTTTGTAACTTTGATCTTGTTTTCTCTTGAAAACCGTTATCATTGATTTAAAAAAAGACTGAAAGAAGCCAAATGGCAGCAGTAACACTTTCAAGTATAATTAGTGCATTCTATATGGATTAAATATATGGATGCAATGTGCTTTTGGGACCAAAGAGGTTGATACAGAGTCCCATTCACTAGTTTCATCGTGAATCTTTCTACCAATACAAACCCACGCTTAGTTTATTGTTCAGAGTGCATTGAAGTGTGACTCCATGGAAATGTAAACAGACCACCAGTCTCCCCTAGGAACAAAGCCAAGGGCGTTGGATTCACACAGCCTTACGGTATACTGCACATACAGCGGTTCAGAACTTATTTTTTCACCTAAGCTTCTCAGAGTTGTTTTACTAAAACCTTAAACCTAATCCTAAAGAGTTTTTTTTTCTTTTAGATTATTAAGAGGGGCATTACAAGGAATAAGCAAATAAAGGTTTGGCATCTTGGGAGAATACAAATGTGAAAGGAGCCTTGTTGATACTGTCATTTGACATTCAATGCTCCACTCCCTCTGCTTTGCAGTACTGTTTCAAATGTTTCAATTATTCAGTTATTCATCAGATGACATATGTGGGGCCAAATTTGTGAAATGCAGTTTTGTTAATCATAACAAAATACATATTTATGTAGAAATAAACTCAAGAATGAAAGACAACGACCTGATCCTTGTTGTTTCAATATAAAGCTTAGGACAATCTGACAGACTATTCGTTTGTCACGTCATAAAAGGATATTACAATTCTGAAGATTGTCTCGATTTGAAGTCTAAAGTCTCAGTGTATTTCTGGGCAAATCTGATACACATGCAATCAAATGCACAGTCATTCACACAATCTAAACTTCACCAACACTAGAACTATCTTCCTCTCCAGATGATACTTCAGTTTCACACACTCTTAAGAGATTATTACCGTTATTTATGTACTTATGCAACGGACATAGAATGGTATGCACTCGTCATCAGCTATGTATGCGATCACTTGATCGTGTGAAGAGGTACCGTCACACGTCCCAAAGTCGAGTGGTTAGAACACTGCATTGTGTTTATTTCCTGACCTGTGACCCCTGTGCTGGGGAGGACTATCACTTCCTCCCCTAATTTGTCTCTGTCTGGGTTCAAACCCAGGGACACAATGGAAGATCCCTGGGTTTGAACCAATCACAGTCAGCTACATTTAAACAACCCAGGTGTTTTGAATTTGACTTGACTCAGCAAAAACTTTGAACGCATTGCCAGGTGTGAAACACTCTCTTGGGTGTACATACATCTGGGATGACCCCAGTGCTTATATAATCAAAAATATTGTTGACCTCAGTAACGGATGTGAAATAAATTACTTTTAATCTTATTGGCTGGAAAAACAACTTTACAACTAAGATAATTTAAATTAATGTAATGCTGAAAACAAATTTTGCACATTATCAAATATGTATTTTTCTTGTGGGTCTCTTGCAATACATTGAATGCAAAGCACACAATATTTTAATTTGAATTACAGTATTATCCTTTGCTCTGCAGTAAACAGTATTTATCATCAAGTTTGTTTATATTTCTGCCAATGGGGACTTTATTAGTCTCTATAAACATCTGTAAAGTACATTATTATATACCCATTGTTTGTTGACAAATGGGAAAGTTGAATTCTGCTCTAATGGGGTCTGCCATTATGAAACAAAAGACTGAGCTCTAATTAAAGTAGCTCTTTAATTGGCGGTGTAAAGACCTTCAGTGCAATGCATCAAACTGGATACCTCTGTCCACTCAGGCCGTGACATGCTAAAAGCTCTTCAGTGGACCACCACTTTCAGTGCAGGGCTCGGCTCGAAGCAAGCTACTTACCGGGTGCATAATGGGGCCTTTAAAGTAGGCAATTCCATTCCCATTCAATCCGAATTGAATCTTTGAGATACAGCCATTTTTAAAATAGTACAAAGCTTCTGGAGCGAGAGAGGGAAAAGCTTTGCACAGCCATTTTTTGTGCTTTGTCTTCTTATTAATTCAAGTGCAGTGGTAAGAGTATTCAGCCATGCCGAAAGTAACTGTCTACCCAGGTATAAAGTATATCTACTTACTGCAAGAGTTTCCATGAAGGACAGGGACTTGGTCCTTCTGGCCTTTACATTGTTAATATCAGTAATGGTGCCTTATTGCCTGTGAGTCCAAGGGAAATTATAATGCCTTGGTGTTGTTTACTATCAGCAGGCATTTTTGCAGAACTAAATGAAGTTTCAGCAATATGATTATCATTAAAAATGAATGCCGCCATTTAGAATCTATCCAACGTAATGCCTGCTTAAAGAAAAGGGTATGAAAACACGTTGCCCTTTTAAATGTGTCCAGCCATCTCTCCTCTTACTACAGCAGGTCCCGAACGAGCTTGACTTGGTCCACGGAACTTTCAGCGCAACCTCCGTGTCTTTCCATTTGGCCGACGCGTTCGTTCTTGATTCCCTCAAATGCTTCCACATGGCAGGGGCAGCAACCTGAGACAAGGGAACAAATGGCCGACGCCGTGACGTATGCTTTTGAACTCCCGGCGACTCCCGAGGTGGAGTGGACGGGAGCCACGGGCGCGTCCCCCATTGGTTCAAGCCTTATTAGGTTTGGTGTCTCCGGCTAATGCTGAGAAGATGACAGGGCTCTCGGGTGGTCCTCTGCATGTCACCGCCCTGACATTTCCATGGTATTTAGTCTGCAGCGAGCTGTCCGTGCTGTCTTAAAGTCTTCCCTAAGAGATGGTGAACTTTAATTTGAGCCCCCACCCCACACACACACACCCCTCTACTCTCTACTCAGTATCGAGAATTATTTGACCCACTCCAGTCGGAGGCCGTTCTGACGCGTCTCGTCGCCCCTTTTTATCCTCCCACTCTCAAATACATTAGTCTTACTTTGTAAAAATGTCAATGTGTCTGATCCGTTTTGTCGTGCGCAGGTTACAAGGACACCTAAAAAAAGAACAGTACAGCGACACAGGCTCTCTCTCTTTCTGAAATCAGGAAGCACGGGGCGCGCTGAGAGTGCTACGCCCCACCGGTGGTCTCGTGCCAGGTTCGATCAGAGAGCCGGCTGGGAAGGGTGAGCGCAATGACCATGAGTCTGTGAACTCGTGAAACCATAGGCGAAGAGAGTGGAGCTTAGCCAGGGGAACATGACACAATCAGGGCACGTTAGATCCCTCAACCATCTCACTTAAGTATACATTTATGGCCGGTGTTCCTCGAACGTACGGATTCCCATTAAACACCCATGAGTGCAGTCAGTGAGCGAGCATCAAGGGACAGAGAGTTCATTGCGGTGTAAAAATGGATTCTTTCAAAAGGTCTAGCAGTTATAGCTCTTGATTACCCTCTGCGGCAGGGTGTTGCCACACTTTCATTGCCATTTCAGGCCTAGCTTAAATTAAACCAGAGAGCATAAGGCCACAACATTAAATACACAAACCTTTGACATTTTCGAGTCTGCAGCTGTGGAATCTGTTGGGGCGTCGTCGTTCATACGGACCAGCAGTTGGTGGATGGGAAAAGGGAGGCAAAGACCCCGGCAGGATCAGAGTGTAGTCAAGGGGAGGGTTAATGGGAAGGTAGAGAGGGGGAAAGGCATGGCCGCTCCGAGGTTTCCACTACTGTAAGTGTGTGGTCAGACCTCCCCTCGCTGATGACCCACTTCTCAGAGATCACACGGGGGATCTTCACAGAGACAAACCCAGGCAGAAACACCAGGAAGCTGAGCTCACGGGGACGCTCTACACAGGTGCATATATTCTGAGCAGACAATGGTTTTCCTATCAGCGCAAAATCAAATAACTGATAAAATCGGAAAATGCAGAAAAGAGGAAATGTTGACTTTCAACACGCCAGAGTCAACAGGAACCCTGTAATAAAACCAAGTGAACCCGTATGGCTGTAACTCGGGCTATTTACCCAAGCGTTCTCCCCCAGTTGACTTAAGACTTACCATGCAAACAGTCTATGTTGTATGTTAATCCTCTTCCTGATGGTGTTTGCTTTAACAAACATTACCTCGGTATGCATGCTAATGAAGCAGGGTCTGTGAAAGGTGCCCAACAAGATTTAGGAGCTTGACGGCGCCCGGCTCACCGAGAACAGCCATGTCTCCCGTGATGGATCGGAGCGGAAACAGGAGACGCTTCCCTGTGTTTAACCATTGGCCAGGTACCCCCTACTGATTGATTCGCTCCTCTCCACCGCCAGGAAACGAAATCGCAGCGGCCCGCGTAGGACGTAGCGCTGCCCACATCAATCACAGCCCAAGGGCTAGCGCATACAAGGGAACAACTACTGACATTCACACAGCAAACCTTCCGACCAGCATGTAGAGACACAAACACACACACACACACACTCGCATGCCAGCGCTAAATAGAACAACAGTGTAGGACAAAGCCCATTTAAACAGGGTGACGTGTCAGAGGACACCATGCTAATAGGCCACTGTCCTGTCTCTTTTCCTCTCGTTCCCTCGCTCCCCCACTTCCACCTCCCTCCACCCCCCAGCGTCGTCTCTCTTCTCTCTCGCCCTTTCTCAATTCCTCCTCTCCCTGGTTTCCTGGCGGCCTGTGTGGGGATGCGTCCTCCATTAGAGGGGCTGTCAGTGGAGCTTTGTGCTGTTATAGATCGTCACGTCAAAAGCACCCTGACGTCTGTCACCCCCCAAACACCCCCCCCCCCTCAGAGAGTGGGGCCCGTGTGAAAGCTATTATATTTTCCTCTGTTCACCTAATTAGCCAGCAGTCAAATTAATACTGATACAGCAGCGGGTTGGAATGACTTGACTTTGATAGGGTTACACCGCTTGCAGTTCCCATCCAACGGGCGACTGTCGACTGCAGGCACCCGGTAATAAGCTGGCTGCCGGTGTCGATTTCCTTTTTAACCAAACTCATCTGTGACGGTGCAGCCCTGTGTTCGCTATGAATCCGATGTGGAGGTATGTGTCTGAGGTGTGTTTGAGGGATGACTGGGCACAGACGGTTCTGGTTGAATGCATACTGGGCTGATAATGGGTTCCCTATTTATCATGGTGGCATGAGCCCATGTCGATCCAACCCTCATGGCTGAAAATAAAACAGGTGAAAGGTCTCTCTGCCGCTTCACCTGTGTGACCATGGTGATGTGAAGACAATGCATGTTCTGTAGTTGTTCTGTCTCTGAAATAGTTGTTGTTCTAGACCTTTTGTATTGTTTCTTTATGTATTTTGAGCACATACTTTCTTCACTGCACGAACATCACAGCGTGGTTATCAGACCACATCAACTCTTGATTAAGTTGGCTTGCATTCTACTAGAATTTCCCCTCCTGTTTGAAAGTAAGATGTGTTCCCTCCGCCTTCAAATTAAACCGCCTTTAAAAGGCTTCGCCATGAGAGAGGACCAGAGCTTCACTCTCCTCCACCTGTGAGGTTTTGACAGCTTCTAGGGACATGCACAACTGAATGTTTAAAACATGAGCTGGTGATTTATTGGCAGCCCATGAGTTATGAATCCAATAGGTCTTCATCAAGGCCTTGTCATCTAAATTTGGCCCTCGCTACAGGTAAAAGTTTGCCCGAGTGGACTTTGATGTGCCACACTGTGGTGGGCACTGTCAGTGAGGTAAAATACAGCCCTGTCGCACACGGTTAGTTGTAATAACGTTGACTCCCAGCCTTGGCTGACATCATTGTTCCCTAAGAGATAACATTATGTGGGGAAGAGGATTGAAGAAACAAGGGAGGCTGCAAGGAGAAATGGTGTGCTAACCAAGCTATTAATCATTGTCGGCTATGACGGGACTTCCACTCTATCCTCTCAACAAGAGTGGGCTTTTTATGGTTTAGTTCTCAGTTTGGACTGTTTGTGCCTGTGTGCGTGTGTGTGTGTGTGTGTGTGTGTGTGTGTGTGTGTGTGTGTGTGTGTGCGTGTGTGTTTGTGTGTCTGCACATTGCTAACCTGTGTGAGTTTGTGCGCACTCACGGCCAATGGTGGGTCTGTGTATGAATGTGTGTACGTGGGTTTCACTCCCCCCCAACACACACACACACATCTCCACTGCAGCCTTGTCTCTACGATCTGTTTACTTCCTGAGCTCCTTGCTTCCTAGAGGGGACAGATGCAATGCCCAGGGCTGCCCAGCCAGACCCAAGGCACCGGCATCAGCTCCCTCTATGACAGGCAGACCTTCCTGTCTGAATCCCCTGTCCAGGTCAATTGGGGCTGTTTGGTTTATTTTGTCGGTACCACGGTGTGTAAGTGAGAGGCCAAACCAACGCTATATTGCATCAGACAAGTGTTGTACTGCAAGACTTAATGGAGGGCTGGCACTGGAGACATGCTGGATATCTCTCCCGCTGGCCATCTATTTGACTCCAGTGTGTTTTCCCCCGGTGTTTCCTCCAGGACCTTGCCATCCAAACCCGTGCCACAACAGGGGAATATGTGAGATCAGCGAAACCTACAGAGGTGACACCTTCATCGGCTACGTCTGCAAGTGTCAGCCGGGTTTTAATGGGATCCACTGCCAACACAGTAAGTGACGAGATACTCAACGTTAGCCTCTTCTGAGTGGCCACCCACTTCTCGGCCCTCGACATGTTACTCGTTTTAGTAACCTGTTTTTGTAATAAATGTATGTGTAATTGTTATGGATGTAAGTATCATGTACTGTGCACCTGTCTTTATGAATAAGCTCCTATTGTAACCAGGTTGCACTACTATAGCTTACAGTGGTGTCTTGTTGCTGTTAATATATGGTATAATGCCAACCGAAAGAAATGCTGAATGGAAATAGTGTGTGGCGAAAAGCAAGTGATATAAACTCAAAGCAAAGAAGCAAATACTAAAGTGCTGAAACTGCTTTCCTTTGTTCAGCGCACACTTGTAAAGGTTAGAGTCAGGAGATATGTGCTGTTGCCAAACATGATATAATACTGTAAGCTAGTGGTGCAGCTATTCATTTTGTGCATGTAAGTATGTATGTGTGTGAGTGTGTGCGTGTGTTTGTGTGTGTCTACTGAGTTCTGTATTCATCATTGAAGTCATTTTTAAAATGGCAAATGTGGTGCTTTGGTTTTAAACTTCAGGCTTAATATCAGAATCAACCACACATCTAACCTGAACTGACCTATGTCCCCTTACATAGCTTTCCTGATCACAGTTGCATAAGCAAAATATACCATAGCCTCGCACAGTTTAACATAGCCTCTCCTCTCGCCCCTGTAATGATTTTTGACTTTCACATTGACCTCATACTGTACATTTGAATGCACAAACTGGAGGGTTGACCCATTTAAACAGATCTCTGGATTTGTGAACAGCGTTTAGGCCTTGTTTGCCACTGCTAAATGTCTCTAAATCCTGCCAGATGATATGTAGGCCAGCTCCTGTGCTTCCCCTCCCCGTGTGTCTGCTCCACTGAGTGTTGCATTAGCCTGCCCGTACACAGCCGGCCCCTTCTTGCAGGTGTGCCTGTAAATAATAGAAAGAGAGCAAATAATGTATTCTGGAAGAGTCTGAGCGAGAGAGGGGTATTCTGTGAGCGAGAGAGCATGACAGAGGGAGAGAGAGAGAGACAGAGAGTGAGAGAAATAGTAAGAGAATGATGTTTAGCCAGATGCATCTGGCTCATAACTCTACCAGAGACTTCTCCCCCTTCATGTTAAACAAGGTTACAGATTAAACAACACCAGGGCAATACACTTAGACGTTCTGTAGAAAAGCTTTTTTCTGCTACTCCGCTGTGGCGACGCAGAAAGACAGAGCCAGGGACGTCTTCTGTGGGGACTCATGGGCACAGGAAGTAATTTGATACATATACAGATACTATGTCTTCTACGGGTTAAATCTGCCTGTCCTACAAGTATTGCATTTGCATGGTGCTCACCTATTTAACTTTGCAGAGTACTGGAAGAATATGAATTATTACATTGACAATATACTGTATACAAATATTTCCAGTGGCGTTGTTTATGCACCTGCTGTATTAGGTTCAGTTCAACTGTTCTGATAATCATGAATCATAAGGATAACAATGAATGGGAATGCAACAAAACATGCTGTAAGATTCAAAAGTAAGCTTAACACCAATGGTAACAAAGTTATTTGTGTCAGTGACAGCATAATTTATAATTATATGTCAACACTCTGACACTGCATAGGCTGGATTTAAAATGAGTTGGCAAGCATGACATAATTTTGATTTTGTTTCACATTAAGCCCAGAAGGCAAGAAAATTTTAATATATGGCCTGGATACATTTTAACAACTGCCAATTTTCATTGCAGTCATTACTGCCAAATGCACGTGGTAAAAGAAGAAAAATCTGTATCAAAAGACATAAATAAACAAACTAACGTCTGGGTAATTTCTGCAATTAAATGATAATGGCACTGCAATAATTGTTCCCTGCAAAAGACAGCTAAACTGGCTTTGTTGTAACACGAGTAGGCTTGGCTGGAGAGCTTAATGGAAAGATAGAATTGACACGTTTGGATTGTATCATTGAGGAACAAACCAGTGGAATGCCTGCCCATTCTTTCATTGACAATGGCAGAAATGCAGGCAGGGAATCGATCTCGGAGCAGAACACAAGCTTAAGAATTCAAATGGGAGACGTGTTGACATATTTATTTGTGCTAGCTGGCATGACTCCAGGTTGCCATGAAACCATGAAAAGCATGTTTCATTCATGTTGTTATCACTAAAACGTAACACATTTTCACTCGATTTGTGTATGCATGTGACAAGTTATGCCTTCGCAGGTATCAGAGCGTTTTCTTCAGAAACATACACGCTTCCTCAATGTACATGGCCACTATAATGCCCGAGCGACTGCATTTGCGAGGCGAACAGTGTTATTTCTATGCCAAACGTCTGCATGTAGATTAGGTCTGCGCGCAGCTCATCCCCCCGGGCTGTGCTGTTGCTATTTTACCTGCTCACTCTGTCAGGCCCAAATCCAATTTCACACCTTGGAGCATTATCCTAAACACAGACAGCACTACATACCATGCTTCTTAGGCTCTATTCATGAAGCACAGACAGCAATGACACGGCGTCAACAACTCAGGGAAACAAGCTATTTTAGACCGTGTTGATGGCTAGGTCTGAGCTTGGGCATTTGTTTTTGGTACCCACACACTACATTGATGGGGAGACATCTCGAGTGGTGGAGATTTATGTACGGTGGACAAGTTGTCAGTTTCACATGAGCCGCCGGAGTCAATGAGTAACATCTTGTTCTCGGGGCACATCTTAGTCAAAGAGGAAATGTTGAGTCTTTCAGTCCTCCCTGTGGGCCCTACGTGCCATGTTTTCCATTCCCATAGAGCATGGAGACAAACACTGTTTTCCCTAAACTGTTGTTAACTTAATTTTGGTGACCCTTTCAGACAAATTAGCACAGCTAGTAATTATCGGAACAAACTAGCTCCAGCTTCGGCTTGGTGAAATTCAGACTCTATCCGCAGACCAATTTAACGGAGTGTTTTCCAATAGAATTGTTACCAAGTCTGTTGACCTTGGTTGATCTTCTGCACTGACTGTGTGCGGCAGTGCAACTCTGGTGGATTGGGCCGCTATTATCATGGTTATTATCGCGAGCGTTATTTTTGAGAAAGTGCTGCTGGACTGTCATTATTTGCTGTCATGTTCCCGTGGCGACAGGACACCGACTGGCAGACCGCGGGACTGGGGAAATGGCCAATTATTGTAATAAAGTGTCACGCAGACAATTGGAACTGATCACTCTGTGGATGTGATGCTACTGTAGGATACTTTTTTGGGGGGTGGGGACATATTCTCTGTCTGCCAAGGTCAGACTGAGCAGCCTGCGTGTTTTTGGCAGTGCCCACACATTCTTACCACTCCCACTGTGAACGGGAAGAGGGTTGCTTGGCTTGCACTGACTTTTGCCCCGGTTTATCGACGGAGACCCTTCTAGATGTAGTGGAAACTTCCCCGTGGTCCACCTACTGAAAGGTTTTCCTGAGAAACCAGCAAAAGGATCACCACCATGCAAGCAGACACATTTTCTTTTTTCCACTCCCATAAAAATAACCCGTGCTGTTTCTGCAGCAGGTGACAAAGTAAATGAAAACACACGACCCTCCTTATGCCTGGCTCAGTGCTATTCAGCGCTCTCACGCGCTTCTCGGGGTGGGGGGGGGCTCTCTGTTTCTATTCTCCCTTCAATACTGTGGGGAGAACAAGTCATGGAGCGCTGGTGCGAGCGCGCGGGGCTAGCTGCTCGCGCTGTGCCTAATGATGTCTTCAACTCTCGCTGCCAGAAATAGGAGCATGTAGGCAGGGAGGGCGCGGGAGCTGAGCCGGCGGGGCTGGCCTCGCAGTGATATGGGCGGCGTTACCGGGCGGTTTAAACGCGGCGGTGTTTGGGGGCTGTGTGCCGACTCGCTCTCTGTCTTCCCAGGCCCAACGTCTTACGGTAGATTCCTCCGGGCTTTTTCATCAATAAGCCGTCTACGCAGCCCCCCCCCCCCCCCCCCACCTTTTCTTTCTGCATTGCGCCGGCGGGGCCGAACGTGGGATTGGGGCTGAACGTGGGATGCGTGGGTTTTGAAAAATCGCTGCTCCATACTTGATCACGTATTGATAGGCGCTATCATGGCTTGTTAGCCCAGCCGCCTCTCCTCCCTGCCGCTGCCGGATCATCGGGGGAGGGGGCTGTGTGGTTGTGGTAGTTTACCAGTCAATACACCTGGGCCACATCAGAGCCTGCTTTCATGTGCTCAGCCGGCCTATAGATCCGCCCAGGGCGCAACAATTAGGAGCACATTGGAAATTGTCGTACTTCTGATGTGCTGCTGAGACGAAACCAGACCTGCTGCTGCCACGGTAGGGCTTCACTGCCAGTCAGTGTACTCCTCCTCATGCGTCGAGGGGTAAAGAGAGAGAGGGAGGGAGATAGGACGAGAGAAAGAGAGAGAGAGAGAGAGAGAAAGAGAGAAAGAGAGATTAAATGATCTCAGGGAACCGCTCCCCTCAACATTTGCTGTGTCCTGTGTGCTACTCCAAAGCGTGAGCTGATCTTATAAACTCAGCAGCTCTGGGTTTATTGCCATGTGTTCGTGTTTGTATGTGTTCCTACGTTTGTAATCACGTGCATGTTCCTAATAATACTGTGTGAGTGTGTGCGAGTGTGTGTGTGTCTGTCAGAGTGGGTGTATTTGTGTGTGTGTGTGTGTATGTCAGAGTGGGTGTATTTGTGTGTGTGTGTGTGTGTGTGTGTGTGTGTGTGTGTGTGTGTGTGTGTGTGTGAATACCTGTCATAGTCTCAGTGTGCTTGGCCGGGCATCGTGTGCAGTCTCCCCGACCCTGCAATAGGAGCACGGGGATCTCATTTGCCAGGGTCCCTTCTCTGCTGCATAACCACGTTCATGTGGCTAGGTGGAGGTCTGACAGAGCTGTCTCGCACCGCAAACCCCTCCTCCGCCCTCCAACCACCCCCAACCCCCCAGCTCCATTCCCCTCGCCTCAGAGCTCACCTCAGACTGGTAAGCTGCTTCTCTCAAAACGGAGAAGAAGAGAAAAAAAAAGACGCTTGCCCTTCTCAGGCAGGCAGGCCTGTCGCCGCCTTGCAGGAGGGGACTTTGTAGTGGGGGAGATGTGGTGGGTGGGTGGGGGGGTGGGGGGGCGCTCGTTAGCCAGCATGGCTCCTCTCTGCCCTGTGAAGGGTCTATGAGAAACCTCTCTGAGAGACAGGGAGGGAGACAGGGAGAGTGTGGTGGGCATGTGGTTTTTCATCTTGCCCTCTCCCTTTCTCTGGCCAGTTATTATTTTGTACTTACCGTGACACACCACTTTTCCGCTTATCTTTTCTACTTAGAAGCAGGGATTAAGAATACCACTGTAGTTAGTATTAGGCTGTCTGGAGGGAAATTTGTCATGCAATCTGATTGAGAAATAACAATTGTGTCTTGAAATGAATAGAAATTGTATGTTGAATCGTGGTGTGACTCAAATTTGGAACGGAAGTCCTTTCTGCTGAAGCTTGTACGAGAAGGAGGATTTCGCCAGACAAAGACCACATCTCTTTTCCTTTTATTAGTCCATGACTCGGCATCATAGGATGGCGTTCCTTTTCTATAAACTGTGAAAAATGCAAATTTAGTTTTTTTTTCTTTCAATTTTATATTTTTAGAAGAACGTGGACTACCCTTTGCCAGCAATGGAATGGAACGTTGATGAATACGTATGAGTCACACACATTTCTGTGGCTGGAAGGCTTCTGTGGCCTACTTTAACATATACGTGTAACTTTTTTGGTGAGACAGGGAGCGTCAGAGACATACCTTTTTGGCTAATCTCTGTGGACTTCAATTAAGCACCAACTGCTTCATTCTAACACACACCCACACACACACACACACACACACACGCACGCACACATACACACTGTGCTGAGAGCAGACACCCCAGCATCTATAAATGGCATGTACTCAAGCTCCGTTGTTTGTGGTTCAGTCAATCCCCCCTCCCTTAAAAAAACGTGAAGTGATCTTGGGAACAAGAGTAACCTTGCGTAACATGTATTTTTGGACTTTAGGGGAGGTAATTCAAGGATAAAACAATCTCAAAGGATTGTTAGTTGCTTGGGATCAAAGTGGCTGCTAAATGACCGTAATGCCATTTAATTGTACACCCAACTACGACAGGCGGCGGAAAAGTGCTAGCTGTACCGTTTGGACGTTTTTGTTATGATACCCTGTTGTAATTGTTTTGTCTAAAACCTCTCTAAGGCTGGGTATTCAGAGTAATATTCAGCTTCAGAATTCAACTCCAACGCAATGTTTTGCACCGCGGTGTTACCCTAATGTTTAAAACAGTGCATATGAGAACAGGAGTAGAGTTCCCCAAGGTCACAACTGTGACAAGCACCCACGGCTGCCGATTAGTGATCCTGGCCACAGGATGTCTCCTCTCTTGGTTATCCTCACTGCTCCATTAGGGAGATGGATTGCTGTTTGGAGCATCTGTCTGTATCCTGTACCCCAGCCCCAAGCCCCCTAGGCCAGCCACGACTCGCAGACTTTGGCCAGAGATTATCCTATTACATCAAGCTAGGGACTAATCTATGGCCGGCGTGCGTGTGTGTGTGTGTGTGTGTGTGTGTGTGTGTGTGTGTGTGTGTGTGTGTGTGTGTGTGTGTGTGTGTGTGTGTGTGTGTGTGTGTGTGTGTGTGTGTGTGTGT
>JAVQIZ010071982.1:0-11927 GCA_036023535.2 Galaxias brevipinnis
CCCCCCCCCCCCCCCCCCCCCGCGCGGATGCAGAGGGAGAAACTTTACAACTCATCCTCTGGCTTCTCCTTCCTTTACCCTCTGGCTCCTCCGATGAGGACGTGTTTGTGCGTGATTCAATTGTTCTGTTTTTTTATTTACTCTACGCCATGTGTGTGTGTGTCTGGGGTGTACGATGCGTGTTCCAGGGGGAAAGTGGCGGCTCCTGGCCTCGACATTACATCAGCCAGTCACCTCACCCACACCAGCTGGTAAAGGGCTGTGAGCAGACTGGGTTCCCACTCCACAAGAGGTCCTTTGATCAGCCGTCTGGGATCTTCATGGGTCTCTTCATTCATTTCTTCTCTCCAGTAATGTATGAACAATTGAGTGTGCCCTGTGTTTATTGTTTGAAAAGCATATGGTTTGTATGGTAGATAGAATGTAGAATGGATCACTGAACTCCACATCAGTTTGGGAGGGGCTATGTAAAGGCACCGTTTTTACCGTTTTAATTTACCTGACTAGCTTTTGATGAGCTGTTTCATTCATCTAATTTTATGATCATTGCTCTTTTTTTATAGAGAGGATCAGCTGCCACGCTACTAATTTGTGAATTGACAGACTGGGGGGGTTCAATTGTGTGTGTGTGTGTGTGTGTGTGTGTGTGTGTGTGTGTGTGTGTGTGTGTGTGTGTGTGGATGGGAGGGGGGATTTGCGTTTGAGGGGTCCTTTCTGAATATTTCTCCTGTCTAACACTTCATTCCACAGACCCCCATGACATGCTACCACAGACATCTCAGTGACATGCTACCACAGACATCTCAATGACATGCCACAACAGACATCTCATTGTTCCCCCAGCCCACCCCTCACAGCGCACCTCACTCATCGTTAGCTAATATCACGTTTAGCCAAAGCTCAGCAACCATCTCAGAGGTATCGCGCGTGCCCCTCCCACTTTAGCCTGTGGCCTAGACAGGCACAAATCTGCGACCAGGTATCTATATACATATAAGATATATATATTCGGTTAATGCATAACCGAAAAGCTGTCAAGTTAATAATTATTCTTTATCTTAATATTTTCATATTGATATTTTACTAATGTTTTCTATATTGCATATTTATATACATTTGTATACATTTCAACATTATTTACTAGTGTTTGACAATGACATCTCCACAGTGGTAATCTTGGAAGAGATTCCAGGGCTCTGGTAATGGACCCCGGTGATTCATTTCAAAGCCTGTTCCCTTCCTGGCAGCTTGAACAAAAGCATCAAGATATCCTCACTAGGCTATTGTAGTTTGGTAACACTTCTCTCTCTATATGTACAGCATATATGTATATCCTACATACACAAATACAGTGCGTAGCAGTCCATCTCTGACTCACGTCCACACTCACCCACGTACGCACAAAACCACACATACATACACACAAACTCTCACTTACACTGCAGGAAAAATGTGTGTCCACACTCTTATGCATTGGCAGGGGGCTTGAATGTGGAGGCTAGGTTTCTGCTTCTCTCCCTGGTCAGTTGTCTCCTTCTCGAGGAAAACACAGCACCCCAAATAAGGAGATTTTTCTGGGCTCTGACAGTGACTGAGTGGAATGGAGCAGCCAGCCAGACCAGCACTTAGAAAGGCCTTCTACAAGGTTCTGATAACTTTGCATGGGTGTGAGTGAGAGAGAGAGAGAGAAAGAGAGAGAGAGAGAGAGGTGAGGAAAAATGTGGATTGCGAGGGTAGACAAGATTGGAAGGGGGGAATAAATGGAAGGAGAGAGGGAGGGATGGAGGGAGGGGAGGGCGAGGGGGTCAACCGAGACTGGAGGCATGCTCAGTGAAAGTTTAAAGCCTTAACGGCTGCCGGAGGGCTTCAGTCTGTGCTCCCCGACATCAGTAAGCTCTCTCTCTCACTCTGTCTCTCTCTCTCTCTCTCTCTATCACTCCCTCTCTACTACTCCCTTCATCAGACGCTGGTGGGACTCCTATAATAAACTTTGCACAACTTTATTTCTCAACCACCCAAAGAAAAGCACCTGGTTTGCCGTCGCCAAGAGGGGCCGACCGCTCTCTCTCTCTCTTCCTCGCTCTCCGCCACGTTTACCTTCTCCGTGCCACTCTCCGAGTGAACCTCAGCCACCATGGAGGCCATCAAGAAGAAGATGCAGATGCTGAAACTGGACAAGGAGAACGCCATTGACCGGGCTGAGCAGGCAGAGACAGATAAGAAGGCGGCGGAGGACAAGTGCAAGCAGGTGAGTGTCCAGGACAGAGGCCAAATCTAAATGGTGTCCGTTCAAAGAAAGAAGCAGGATCCAAGACCCCACACAATGTTTTCTTAGATTTATGTCTTTAAAACAGGGGTCACAATAAAGAATTGTACTGTTTCATAAAGTCAAGCTAAATTCGTAAAAAGTGAATTGGGGGATAGGAAAAAGTAAATTTATGATTCAGAGTGTCTTTGTACTTGAGCCTTGCACATACTGCTCACACTCAGTAAGTAATTGAGGAAATTGATACCAGGCATACTTCTGATCAAATGGGCTACATGTAGACACTCCACAATTGTTTACTGATCCACAGGACATATCTGATTAGATGTCGTCTAAATATTAAAAGACAAAAATGTCAGAACAGATGGTTTACCAAATATTTAACAAAAGTTCGATCTATTAGAAAAAGATGACAAATACCGTTGGCCACAGTAATTTTGTCCCCACGGTTACGATTATCATGACCTCACGCGTCAACAATAAAATGAGTGCACCACAAGTAAGTCAGCGAAGAATACTGGGAGAGAGAGAGAGAGAGAGAGAGAGAGAGAGAGAGAGAGAGAGAGAGAGAGTGTGTGGGGTGTGTTCTTATGGGGCAGCAGCTCACTAGGTTCCACCACAGTGTGAGGAGGTCCTCTATCTGGGGAAGTTCAAACCAGCAGGGCACATACTTTCAGACCTCAGAGAGAACATGCTTCATTACTGAACGCATCCACTCCTCTGAGAGTACGAGCTAACGAGGGTTACTCCAAATAAGAGCCTTTACTAGGCTCGGTGATTGTGAAATATTTCTCATTGCTTCGATATAAATGCAGTCACACAGACATACAGGATTGTGCACATGTAGGAATGTCAACGACTTGAAGAAGCTACCTTTTAGGATACAAACAAGATGAACAGTGGACCTGCCCCAAGGAGAAGCAGGTATAACACTTTACAGCTGCCAAACCAGACACCCAAGGCACCTCACAGATGCAGAGCAGACCCGTCATAGCCTTTCCTATCCAGTTGATACAGTCCATGAGAAATAGAATAGTTTGGAAAAGAGGTTGGTTGACTGCAGAAACCATGGAAATGTACAAATCTCCCCTAGCTGTGTGAGGAAGCCACAACTCTACTAGAAAGGGACTGACATGCTCAGGATTTTTGGAGCATGGCCAGTATAGTGTCCTGATCCCTGAGGAAGCAGAGACACAAAAGCTTCCTGGTACACCTGGAGCTGGCCTGGGTAGAGTTGCCCTGTTTGAATGACAGAGGGGCAAACATGTCTTTCTGTATGGGTGTCCACAGTTGGGTCGGTGTGACAGGTGTCTCTATAACTAGAGGAGGACACCCATTAGCGGTCCGTGGGTGTCTAATGATAGCAGCTGTATCTCCAGAGAACGGTGGAGTTAGGTCATGTTGACTCAAGCAGGATTATCAGCACCACTTCAGAGGCCCCCGACACATAGAGAACATTGATAAGGACACTTCTAGCTTGTGTGTGTGTGTGTGTGTGTGTGTGTGTGTGATTAGACTCTACATACCAGGCCTTGTGTTAATAAGACTAAAATAAACTCTCCTTTCATCACCCCTAAGGAGAGCAGCCAAACACAATACAGACATGCCACCCAATCAGGCGTTACATAGAGGTTCCTACTGCGGTTTAGTTTTATCGTCCCCCCGTGATTTCACGAACAATTTCCTCACTACATTGTGAAAGACGATGAGAAAAAGACTCAAACAGTTCACCCCGTCACAAAGTGTGGAGATGTGGGAAATACCGCTGTTTTCATGTTTTATGTTGGATTGCATTTGGTTACATGTAAACGAGAGGCAGCATTAAGAAACAGGCTGAAGGATACCACACCAACCCAAACTGTTGTACCTATAGCTGGAGGATGAGCTGCTGGACCTGCAGAAGAAGATGAAGCAGACTGAGGACGAGCTGGACAAATACTCCGAAGGCCTGAAGGAGGCCCAGGAGAAACTGGAACTGTCGGAGAAGACGGCTGCGGACGTGAGTAGAGCAGTAGTAGACACACACACACACACACACACACACACACACACACACACACACACACAGGTACATCACACCATCGTCATTCACATCATCCTCATTCCTACTCTTATTCTAATGCCAGCATGTAAGTCAGTGGGGTTTGAGCCCTCATTCTGCCCAGTCTATATCTATACTGCCAATGAACTACAAAAGAGAGGCTCCTGTTGGTTCTACTGAATGTGTGTCTATGTCCACCACCAGCTGTGCAGGGAAGCTTTGATCTGTTCTGTCTTTAATAAAGGAAGATCACAGTATGGGCTGCATTCCAGTGCAGTCAGTCCTGAAAGACAGGGCTACTAATATACACGCACAAACACACACACTCACACACACACACACACACACACACACACATACACACACACACACACACACACACACGTTTCAACTGTCATTCTCAGGAGTGTTTTGTTTTTTTCTAGGCAGACAGATGCATAAGGGCTTTATCTAGACGGATGTTGTCTAGATCAGATTTTTTTTTGTTTTTAATTAACTATGCAGAAAACACCACCGTGGTCTGTGATTCATCTGTGAAAATAGATGATCTGGTTGTCAATTTTATAACAAAGTTATAAATCAGAGGTCATCTATAAGTGTCAAGTCTGTTAAGTATACTTATTCACACAGTTGGATGTGCATGCGGCTAGGAGCTCCCACTTCCAGCAGGACATGGTATTGTTTGAGGTTGCGGATATCCCAGGGAAACAAACTACTGTGTAGTGGGAGGGAGCACAAGGAAGTTGGCTGACCTGACCCAACACACACACACACACACACACACACACACACACACACACACACACACACACACACACACACATCAAAAGACAAACCAAAGTGGATAAACATAGAGAAACAAAGATGGCCAGAGAGTGAGAGGGTGAGAGCGAGTGTTTCAGGTCAGACTAATTCTTCCGGTCAGTTCTTCCAGGCAGCTCCTGGATATGATTGCTCCAGCCAGCAGCCACATGTCATTGATTAGAGGCAGCAGTCAACTCATTACACATCTGAATTCACACAGGCCTGCCAAGCAAGACGGGGGAAGGGGGGTATGAGGGGAAGGGCGGAGCGAGGGACTCAATGAGCAGAGCCAGGCAGGGAAATCATAATAATAAATATAATAATAATAATAACGATGATAATAATAATAATAATAATGATAATAATAATTCATTGGATTTAGTTTTGATCACTTTTCTCAGGACTCAAAGCACTTTACAAATTGGAAGCCAATTAGGTACACACAACGAACGGACAGACAGCTATCACACCGTCAGTCTGGATGATACCAATGGGGCAGCCAATTCACGCCAGACTTGCTCACCCAACATATCGCAACAGACTTTTGCATGCACTGATCAGACGCACACATTCAGACAGACAGACTAGCTGACTCCAGTTCTATTGGCAGTGCTTTAGTCAGGGCACTGATAAGAGTGTTAATATGATTACATTGATGTCATAAGAAAGAAATAGTTTTCTATAGTTTATTTTGCTTGCCTGTGTCACAGGCACACTTGCTTTGTCCTAGTGACCTTTTTTTTTTTTTAACATTAGCTGGGAGGGGTAGAGCCTTTTAGCCTGCTGCCCTGTTACTGATAAGGTAGAGAGAGAGAAAGAGAGAGAGAGAGAGAGAAAGAGAGACGGCCCTGGAATGTGAAGAATGCAGCAAAGGCAAACAGAAAGGCTCACTCTCCTGTGGCTAATCAAATTTATTGCTCCCAGCTTTTCCGGTGCACGGGGGAAATCAGGAAAGCTCAAAACCAAGATCTAGAGGAAGTTCTATCCTCCTTCATAGTCCAAGGAAGTCCAATTTACTATGGCTTATGTTCTTTGTGAAGTTATGAAGTAACTTTTGCTGGCCTTTTAGGATGCTACTGAGAGAAGGTGCGGTACTCCACAGTACGTAGGCATGAAAAGTGAAGAAAACATACAGAGATAGCATATGAAATAGTAGACATGTGAATCACAGGAACATTACACACATGCACATCCAGGCAGGGTTATACCGCTAACATAAAAATGTATGTGTTAAGGATGACTAATCAATACCAAACATCAATTTAATTTCAAAGACATTGTAAAAGATATCCTGAATGACAACCTAAATAAAAAAATTAACAGTATATGAATGGGAAGTATTCTTCTCTCAAAACACACCAAAGAAACACACACACTAACCCTAGTACCTTTCTGGTTGCTGTGTCTCACACACCCTAGTATCCCTTCCTCTCACTCTCTCTGTGTGTTTCTCTCGAACACGCGCCTGCGGATACACGCACCCACCCACACACGCACGCCCCGCCTATCCTGCAGGAACTGTGACCTCATCATGCGAATCATAGCACTTCTCCGGTCCGGGTTGGAGACTCGCGCGTTAGCTTTACCCATCATTCCAGCCTATTTTTCCTGCCTCATCTCCAAACCAGAACGCTCTGGTGCGCGAATGCATTCATAAACTTTTACATTCCAAAGAAGATATTACAACACTTAATTAGGCTTCTCCTAAGCGAGGCTGAACTTTATAAGAAACATTTGGGACACACCTGGATTCTGCTTGCGTTGTATAACTTTGTTTTGTACTTGAGAGATTTCCATTCCACCGTCGTTCCATTCCAGCCAGTTCTACGTACTCTTTCTTGTAAAATTGTTTTGTCTAAGGCATATTTTTGTTTTGAATAGACCAAAAGATACTGAGAGCCGTCTGAGCAGCAATATATATTTTAAGCTTTACTTTACACTTTAAGTAGACTAGTGATAGTATGGCAGGTTTAAATTCGTTGGACGCTGTGAAGAGAAAGATCCAGTGTTTGCAGCAACAAGCTGACGATGCAGAGGACCGGACTCAGGCCCTACAAAGAGAACTTGACAGTGAACGGGAACTTCGTGAGAAAGTGAGATAATATGCCTTTGATTTTCCTAACTGCATTTTTATTTCTAGCTATGCTTGTGCAACTTTTCTCTCTCAAACTCTGCTTACCTGTTCTCTTCCTACCTGCGACAGATGTGTAATTATTGAAGACGCATTTAAAAGTCCATCGTTTTATTTATTCATATATTGTGGATATGTGCTACAATGGAAGGCGCCCCTCTTTAAAAAAAAATTAAGTAGGAAAAAAACAGTTCTTTGGGGGTCATAGCGCAAGCCGTTTACCAAAACATTTTTACTTACTATTTTTAAAATGTATATAAAACTGTCTATATTTCAATAATCGTGACCACAAAGCACCGCATATTTGACCTATTCCACCACTGTTGGAGATATTTGATCTACCTCTTGATTATTTAACCGGAGTCAGGTGCGATGTTCATGAAATTGTTCAGTGATGTGGTGATAGTGGGTATGTGAGGACATACTGGATATTGGTATAAAGTACAATACAATCGGTATGTTATTGAATAGGCTACAAGTGAAGCCCATGTGTTGGCCAGGTATGACTTTTGTTGATGTGTTTACTGGAAATGTATATATTTTTGCAATATTAAGCTAATGAATGGATGATGTCAGGCTGCCTCAAGATAGTTGAGGGATCCGTAATCATATTTGACATGTTTTATGCTTGATGACATAAGGCCCAGATCATTTGCATATGAGCCTCTTGATAAAAGCATACATGTGCTGGTCAAGCCTTATTGGGCAAATGACAGAGAAAAGAGGGTGGATGGGCATTCTCTTGGTCAGGTGGCGTGATGTAAAACACTGTAGATTATATTTGAATCCACCTGGTCCAGTAAATGGTCACACCTTTGGGAAAGAGGTCCATAGTGTAAGAGCTGGAGAGGGATGGTTGAGAGAGGGAATGAGACAGGAGGAAAAGGAAGATAAGAGGGCATCTGAGGTTGATAGGAGCGAATGCTGTCATGTTTTTCCAGGAGACAGGCAGCACAGGTGATCAAAGGTGTGGGCAGAGGGAGGGGTTCCCTCTCCGTACACAGTGCTGGGCCGTTGCACTAAGCCTCGGACTGAGGAAAGGTTGCTGGATGGATGATGACATCTGTCATCAACTAGAGGCTTACGCATGGCTGTCCACAGACCCATAACTCAATGACTGTTATGTCTTTGGGGTACCATGGTGAACAACTTTCACAATATTCATGAATAAGCAAGAGAGTTGTTGATGTTTAATTTGACAAAGTCAAACACTGACACACAAACGCACACACATACACACATACGCACAAACACACACACACACACATACACACACCACTATACTCATACATCTTCCTCAATTCAGTCTTTTAATTTGTGTGGTATAGGAACAAACACACATGCATAGGGATCTCAAAGCTGAGGGTATGGGTTTGTGTTCAGGCAGGAACAGAATGAGTCGTTGAGTGGGTTCCCTAGCTGCTCCCTTCAGGCTTGTATCGGCCCGTGTGTGATCAAATTGGACCAAACTAGAGTGTTCTTGTCACAACAAACCCTTTGATTGAAACACAAGAACCTTGAGCAGTCTGTTTTGAGTGAATGAATCACATTTTGAATAGTCAAAGGCAAGACTGGTGCTGCTTAGCCTTCTCTCACCCTGGAGTTCAACTAATAGCTAGTCATTTTTGTTGCAGTTCCGACTTTTGAAACTTCTGACCCAACTTCACTGTCGTTCAATTTGGTGACAACTATTTTGGATCTAAAGGCTGTCTATTGAAATCATTATAATAATAGCTTTTCTTTAAACCGGTTTTGTTACATTTCTGGACAGGATATAAACGTTGTTAAATAACAGTTTACTGTACTCTTATTAAGGTTAAACCCATTTACTCCAGGCAACAATATGTATGTCATGCATGACAAAGAAGGGCTAAGACAACCAAAGCTCAACCAAGGGTCCTCTCCTCCCACCCACTCTTTAATCTCTTCCCATCAGCTCTCTACATGCTCTCTACTGAGGGGTTTCCCCTATCCCTAACCAATCTCCAGCCCTTCCTATGTGCTTCTATTCTGCTCCTCTTTCTCCCATCTAGTACATTTTGTTGGTCCCTTACCCGGTTACTTCTTAAAAGGGATCCCCGTGTCTTTGGGAAGATGCAGCCTAAAGCCACCCAAAACAAGATGGCTGATACCCTCTGATATTCTACACGTAAGGGAAATCACGCCACCGATAGTATACAGGACTGTGGGTCGCCAGAATGAAACCTCCACTTCAGGGCGTGTGTGCTGGGAATGGGGCCCTCTTGCCTGCCCCTCCCAGGATGCCGTCTGCCAGACCTAATCCAGCACCTCCCGTGGTTCCACCAGTCACTTCCTGTGTTTTACTCCAGCCACTTCCTGTCCCAGTGCTCTAGCCCAGAGCAACAGGAAGATAAGCTGCTCTCTATGGTCTGCTCTGGGACTCGGGTAACACTGCTACACATACAGGACATCATATGCCTTGGGGAGGTCGACAGCGCCAACGGATACCGCTTCCTCCCCTTACATTGTTTCTATTATCAAAAGGGTTAGCCTACAAGGGAGTCCCTCTGTCCTCTGTGTTATTTGATTTGGATGTAATACTTGCACACGATGCACACTTTTATTTATGCTTGATCAAATCAGGAGTATAAGCCATCTCTCCACTTGTCAACAAAATGTTGTCTCGTCAACTGCTCTGCTTCCAGACCAATCCTTGGCAGATTGGGACCTATGGAAATAGTGACTTCCTGTTCTCACTGTTCAGAAAGGCTGAACCTTCTCCATGGGAATAGCTCACCTTTCCAAATATAACCCCAGCACGTTGGTTCGCTTTGGCAGTGGCAGGAGTTCCATGGAACGGTCTGAGGACTGTGAGGGGCGTAGCTGGTCAAACGGGCCATAGCTGTGGGTACAACTCCCTACGGAGAAGGGGGGTTCTTCCATAAACGCATTCAGCACTCGCTTCTGCTGAAGTGGCTCTGGTCAAAAGTATGGCGGTAAATGGCGAGTGGCTTGAGGGTAGAATGTTAGGGATTAACCCCTCAGGTTTGTGTCTTTAAGACAAGGTCCGGAGTCCATGCAGGTGCATCCCCCACAGTACCGCACGACTACAGGCTCAGCCTATCCTGTCTGCTAGAGCAGCATCTGGACCCAGTTAGCTTGATAGATGGTACCTGTAAACACTTTCACAGACCCAGTGTTGGCTTGACCTGTTGCTAGTTAAACTCCCTGCCCTCCGCTGGTTGAGAGGCCGAAGGTTTAAAAATACCATCATTCACCAGGCTCAATTCCAGACGTATGTGCAGATGTTTGGTATTTGTTAATATGGTTAGCAACAGGGGCCATTGTGGAGTTGCCTTCCCTGTCAGGTTAACTCCAGACTAGAAGAGAAAGTAACGGGCCCTCTGCAGGTACACTGGACGATATATCCAGTATGTAACCTCTATGCTGCAGGTTTATAGGCCTTCCTTTACATATCTTTATATGACAGTCCAGCTTATATGAGGCTGTCTTTGCATAGTTTCTGTGCTAACAGATGGAATCTAACACGACACACACTGCGTCCATAGGCCTGCAGCATTCAGAACAGATCCTGTTCAAGCTAAATAGTCATATGCTGCCCTGAAATTTAGCAATAAATAGACTCCTCCTCTTTCTCTCTCACCTCCATGTATTCCATCCCTTACCTGTGCCTAGCTGCCCTCCCTCCCATCCCCCCACTCACTTCTTCTGTCTGTCTCATCTGTTTCCTGTATTTATTTAGCCTGTATTTGCTAACTATAGGCAAGAGAGGAGATCTGAACATTGCCATTCTTATTCAGTCTAGATGGGTGAATGGCTGTTACAATTTGGACTTCTATTGGGGACAGTGTTTGCATGGCAGGGAGTTACTGTTCTGTCCAGAGATAGAAAGTGCTAGAGAGGGAAAGAGGTAAAGAGAGACAAAGGGAGCGATTCAGAGTGGTCCAGTCCAGATGTTTGGTGGTCATGAAGTCCATTGTAGCCGGTCTCTGGTCCGTGGGGATGGGTCTGGGTGGACATCAGTCGAACCACTGCAAAGGCTGCTCTGTGAGGATGCTATTTGGGAGCTGGCTTAGTGGGTTGTCTCTCTTTTGATCAGCTTCCAGAAAGGCTTGAGGCCTCGATGTAACCACATTTTAATGGCTGATTTAGTTAAGTGGTTTATGAATGAATTCTATAATAGCACAGCTCTCGCACCTCTAGTATTAAGCTCCCAGCAGGAAAAAAAAGGGGTTAGCCTATAGAAAAATCTTTCGCCGCTTTTTCAACAGTTTGTCTACAGATGTCCTGAACACTTAAAAATGTCTGCAACTTCGTCTATTTTTCTGTGGTTGTTCTTTGAATCGGAGAGTTTTTGTGAGAAACAAAGAGGCAACAGGCGACTCCTTATACTTTGGTGTCTCTATCTTTGCTGATTCCCAGGCTCCACAGATGGTTTCACTTAAGCACTTTTTCTTCTTCTAGGTCAGTCTGTGTGAGTGTGAGAGTGAGAGACAGAAAGCAAGGACGTGTGTGTGTGTGTGTGTGTGTGTGTGTGTGTGTGTGTGTAAAAGTTCATATGTGCTTGCTCCCTAACATCTTCCTGGGACTCTACCACAAACATTCAGTAGAGTATGTTTTACCATATAAGGCATGCGTTCCAGGCAGCCAGAGAATGCTAAGAGTAAGTAAGGGGCATGGCCAGAAAGAGAGAGAGAGAGAGG